>JBCAUG010734531.1:0-26299 GCA_038406175.1 Haplosyllis leylae | reverse complement strand
CCCCCCCCCCCCCCCCCCCCCCCCCCCCCCCCCCCCCCCCCCCCCCCCCCCCCTCCCCTGAAAATGCCGCACCGGCTCAAATGTGGTAATCCTGCGCTTGCTTGTCCTTTTGTTGCCTCTGTTGAATTGTCACCGACTGTAGCTTTTTACCGCGCGCATACGTAATACGACGGGAAGGTAATAGTTTCAGTTTGTCTGTCCACCCGGGGGGGGGTACCCAAATCATACACGTAGGTAGCCAGGCAGTCTGTCCAGGGGGATCTGGCTGGGGGGGGGGTACCCAAATCATCCACGTAACCATGAGGTCGGTCAAGGGGGGTATGTCTGGGGGTACCCAGTTCCACAGCAGGGGGGGTACCTGGGAGGGGGGAGGTACCCAGGGATGGGTACCCCCGGCTTGGATGGGGTACTCCCCCCCCCGGGGATAGGACAGCACGCGGCGGGCGGTATGCCTCTTGCGTTCGCGCATGAGGACTTTATTGTCTTTACATTCTTTTAGTGAACACGTCCTATGTTCGCGAAGTTTACGAAGATGGAAATGAAAGAATTGTTTGGAGGATACATGTCATCCCTTTTACCTAAATCTGCTGTTGATGTCAGGTAGGTATTGTTGAAATAGATGTTGATAGTTACTGTGCACACTTTAGGATTCATGAAATTGCGTAATTACCGCCCGCGTACGTAGTACGACGGGAAAGGTAATGTTTTCACAGGCGTGAGTCTGTCCGCGGGATGGGGGGGGGTGGGGGCGTACTTTCACAGTCTCACAGAATCTTTTATTTCAGGACTCCGTAATTTCCTTTGTTTGGATAAAGTGCTGCCACCTTTAATGAAGAAGCGATATCTAGCGGAGGGACTTGCGATAAACAAGATGGCAGCCACGAACATTTTAGGGACGACAAGAGACAAGTTTGAGGCTGCCGTGAATGTTATTCAAGGTTTACCTAAAAATGGTGAGTATTTTCAGAAAGCAGGCAAGCGAATCTAATAGCACTTTCACAGAAAGGCAAAATGATCATGGTGAAATAGTGGTTTATCGTTGAGAAGTGATTGTGTTTTTCTTTTGTTTACCTGGTCTGTGGACCATGGCCAAGGGGCAGTGCACAGTTCACCTTGTGGTCGTTCGTTATTGTCACACAATCCTGTGCCATCGAGGCGACTTCCCTGAAGGGTAACTATGTGCCGAAAGCTTCTGTAGTAGATTTATACAATGGTTTGGTCATGTCAGACATGCTAATTTACCCTTTAAGTTCAAACCAAAGTCCTTACTTCACACTCCCAAAGTTCAGGGTCCATCATATTGCAAAGTGGTGAACAACTGTGTGTGGGATGAATCATTCAGTCAGAACCTTTAGAGTAACGCAATAGAACACTGTTGAAGTTGGAAAGTAGTTCAGGCATAGTAAATCCTGTTGAGGTGACCTTTATTACATGGAAGATTTTTTAGCCCTAAAAGCAGGTGACCATTACAAGGTAGGGCAATGCAATGGACAAGTTACCATTTTTATGGCTATGAAGTAGAGGTAACCACTAAAGTAGTGGCAGTAAAGGAGAGGTGCTGCCATATTGTAAATGTATTTATCAGTTAATTTATAATTACCTTTGACAGCTCTGAGTGAAACGTTCAGAATAAGGAATCATTCGGTATATGTGAACTGTAAGCATCCCTACATTGCATATCCTTTACCGTTACACTAAAAAGGCTGTCCATCATTTTCAAAAGGTTGGAGCCTTTGGTAAAAAGCAAAAAGAAGGGTTTAAATGTTCTATTGCAACCATTTCTCACAATAGCCCTCCCATGCACATTGTACAATAGTTGTAATCTTATTTCCCTGCAGTCATCCCAAAGTAACGGTGGATCTTTTAAAATTCCATACTCTTCGCAGTGACATGGTTCAAAAAGTTTCCGAATTTTTCGGAGCAACAAAAATTAAAATCAAAAGTCCCGAAGCGATGCTGTCTGAATGGTCTTGTGTGTGGTTTGGGACATTTCTGGTATTTTATTTCTAGTTTCACTAAATTTGTACAACATTATTATACTTTCATGTGCAGGGAATTGGTACTTAACACTTTTATAATTTTGCCACACCACCTAGCTATTTTCATGAGCATATTTTGAAAATGATGGCAGCATTTATTTTGCTCTGTGTTAACCTTTGTACAGTACAACCTGTAGTGTTAGGCCACATTCAATTACTTGAGAAATAGCCTCGATCGACTGACTTTTGAAAACAGGACATCTAACCTGGAGTAGACCATTAGAAACAGCAGTATGTTTTTAAAGTAAGGTTTCAAAAACAGATGACCTCACAATACAATGACTCGGCAAAACAGGTTATACTGTGCATGTATGTACATTGTTGCAGACTTCATGCTTAAACTGCACGGTTACTGATATATTAGCTACATGTAGTATTATGTTTTGTAAGCTGACGTTATACATTTAAATACAGCACCCTTTTCATCCTTAGATCACCCTGGACTAATTTATAACCAATGTGATTTAGTATTGTATGACATCACGCGTGTGCATGTAGAATGTGTAACATTCCCAGACCTATGAATCAGTTTCAACCATGTACGTTTGTTCGTTGCATGCATGCTGTATGAATGCAATTGTAAGATATGACGAAAGAGAGAACAAAAGGGTGCACAAGGGAAAAATGAGAGGAGCCACTCAATCAGAATCTCATATTTATGTAATACCTTCTATTAGAGCCACATAAAATATGTATCAAAATAAGATAGTGATAATCTTAGTATTGTCTTGAACCGCTTGTCTATCTCCGGTGGAAGTTTCAATGTATTACTGTAGTACATGCCTTGGTGGTGGTTTGACTATGAGATTGCGAAACACTGCTAGAACTTTAGATGGGAGTCATAAAAACGTTCTAACTAACTTATTCTTGCCAAATTGATCACTGATACCAGTCACAATGCAAACTGTACATGAAAATAGAAAAGGAGATGCTAACTCATATCTGCTCTTTTGTTTTTGAAATCGTACGCATAAAAATGCAGACTTTTTCATGTATGTGTTGCAAAAAACAAAATTACGTAACACATCGCCACATGATGCTGCATGAACAGCTGATACAATAACATTTATTTTCTACTTCCAGGCTCATTCCAACCAAGTCATGCCTTGATGTTAAAATTCTACAGCTACTACAAACAGGCCACACAAGGAGCATGTAACATTCCTCGACCTGCCTTCTGGGATGTCGTCGGCAAAGCAAAATGGTAAGTTGCTGATGCACGTTTCAAGTTTCCATTGATGAACAAAAATCATTACCCAGACTTAAGCAAGAAAAGAAATGGTGACGTTGCATCGTTGACCCAATTGGTGGCACCTGCAAAATGACGTCACAGCAGCATTATGTGTAAACAAATTCCAATCAATGACTGCAGGTTAATGTAGGCCTAATTATCATAAAACTGCCAAAGGCTTGGGACAGGATGTTACAAGTCCCCCCTCCCCTTCGACTCAACCACTAAGGTGACTCTAACGAGCCACCAAAAAAAGGGGAAAACTAGGGAAGAAATAAAGAAGGAAATATGGTTTGAAAGGAATGTATTTAATATGTTTGGCAATAAACTCAAACATTACAGAGAACCTGCCCTGCCGGTTCTGTTGTCTAGTGCACAACACCAATCGTGACTTGCATTGTATTTTTCAGGGATGCGTGGTCCAAACTGGGAAATATGTCGTCAGAAGAAGCGATGGTTAAATACGTGGAAGAACTTAAGACGGTAGGTTTCAGAATGTCTCGAGGTGTGTGAGCAGGAAAGATAACGGAAACGTTTGTGAAATACTTTGCGCGTAGCGAACCCAAAAACTTTAATATTTAATTCATCATACATTTAGACACAGCGGTTATAATTGAAACAATAAGCAAACTTGCACTATTTAATACGGCCTTGACTTGATTTTTTTTTCTTGTTTGTTTCTCGTCAGTTATCAGGTGATTCGCTGTCAGCCATTCTATTTTAAAGATAACACCACAGCTGCAGAGCTAATGTACAAGTAGCTAGTTTAGTGTCATATTATGATACAAATGTAAAAGGAATCAGACCTGGTTACAGGCCACAACCTTCTTAAGAATGCAGTCATTCCTGTTTTAATTTAAGAAACAACAGGGATCATGTAACAATCCTAATGCTGAAAGGACACCGCATATGATCAGCCTAATATCCATCCAAAAAAAACTAACTAATGCCAAAACAAGAATAGTGAACAGAATGGACACAAATGAGACATGTCGTCAATGTTTTCTTCGTAAAAGGGACATGGCAGTCCAAGGAGGGTGGCAGTTCTCTTGATAGAAAGAGGATTGTACTCTAGAAATAAGTTTTTTTTTTTAAGAAAAAAACCTGTCGCAGTTCCTTATCGGAACCACCATACAGCCATTTAGTGAGGCCGCTGTTACTCCTATTTTAAACCACAATTTTGGTTCATATTTGGTGCTGCGCCTACTGTACAACAGTTTTACTTGGTTTGCTTGCAGATCATCGAGGCGATGCCGCACACGGAGATGGTGTCGGACTTCATCGAGAAGCTGGGTGATTTCTACGTGCTCGTGGACGACGACGAGACTCCTGTCCCGAACGGAGATCTAAACCCGGACGGAAGTCCAAAACGATTCGGACAAATGCTTCGGCAACACCGACTTGCACAAAAGAGTTCACCCACTCGTTCTGGTAAGCAATCAATTTTTTTCTTATGTTTGCTTGTCAATTAACCGATGGGGAACGTTCCTACAAAGAAGAGCAGTGGGTCATTCGTTTACAAAAAATAACCAGCAGACTGACTGAAATATATTTTCCACAAGAAACCAATCTATGTCGATTTTTTATACAAATAAAAAATCGACAGGGTATATCTATTTTCCACAAGAAACCAATCTATATCATTGTCTCTCAAATAAAAAATCGACAGAGTATATAATAATGTGTAACGTCATAATGCCATGTCTTAATATGACAGACTGACATCAGTTGATTCGAGAGACATGTTGCCAAGACCTTGGCTGCTTCATTTCAATTCTGTTTTTCAGATGCTGATAGCGCGTCCACTTCGACTCCATTGTCGTCAAATAGCAACAGTCCGGTGCGTGATGCTGAACGCGTAGCCGATCACCATGACGACGCTCACTCAGCACCCTCTGGTGGCGAGGAAGTAAATCAACACACAAAACTAATCAGCATTCCAGTCAAACCAATCAACAATAACATTCCATCCAATAACTCGCTTCCAAGAATCGGTAAGGGAGAGTTTACACGTAGCGTTTTTAAGACCGTTTTATGAGGGGCACCTTTGATCTTTTTAACGTGTAAACAGTACCATAGGAATGTATTGAACCCATTTTAAACAGTTTGAATAACGGGCTGAAAAACGCAACGTGTAAACACAGCTTTAGGATTAGTTCACACTGAACGGAGGTGAAGGCGAAACCGTTAATTAAGAGATGCGTTCTTACAATGCCATTGATGATCCTTTTACGGTAAAAATGTTTATGACATGTGCCATGAACATCTAATGTATTAATATTTGGTATTCTTCTGCGCTTCGGGGTAGTGACATCTTTTTAATGAGTAAGTATCTGCAAAAATCGTCGTCCTCAAAGAGGGGTTATGATGTTATCTGAATGATACTTTAACTCTGGAATCAGTGTTCTGTCTTTGGTTGTAGGTAATGGTTTAAATGGCCACGGTAACCACCTAGCTGGTCTTACGAATTCTCACAATGGTCGTGTGAACGGGTTTGAAGACAGCGACAGTGAGATAGAGGAATATCTTGATTCGTCAGATCTTCCAGAACAGGTGAGAGATTCATCTTTGATTGGTTGATTAAAAGGCTCGTTTAGATTGATTGGCCCCTTTTGATACAATCACGAATACTGGAACAGTTTATTAGATACACCAGAGTCCCTAGTTATAGCATTCATGGTCGTAAGAAAAATGCTAGTCACAAGCTTGTATAGCAAAGCTCGTTGAAAGCGGGACAAGATATAAACAAAAAATAAACAAGAAAGTCCTCCTGCGTAACCCCAAGAAGCTGAGGCGTATCCTGTACATTGCGAGTCTGGAGGGGGGGGGGGGTACCCCTGTCCTGTCCAGCGGGTTGGTACCCCTATCTGTCTAGGGGGGTACCCCATTGTAGGACCTCACTGGGGTATCCCCCAGCTTCAGGCCTGACTGGGGTGCCCCCTGGAAAGAACCTGGGACTGGAGGTTTAGGAAGGGGTACCCCCCGGGGGACAGACAGACAGACGCCCATCAAAACATTACCTTTCCGCCGTACTACGTACGCGGGTGGTAAAAATGAAATGGTAGTTGATTTACAACTAGCAATGTACTGTAGATCGTAGCAGAAGCGGTAGTTCACAGTAAACCGAATCATCTACCTCCGCGACATTCGAATGAACACCGACCTGTAGAACCAGAATACTATCCCGAAGAGGCCGAGGGCTGGATTCCTCTCTCCAAGTACGTTACATTTTACAATGAAGCAGCATTGAAAGAAACACATTTACAAACCGTTTAATAGGCTTCTTGGTTTCGTTTATTCTTCGGTTAAAATTCCGAGCAGAACTGTAATTTGAAACGGAGAGTTCAATTTTAATGGTATTCCGGAAAGATAAGACTACACGATTACATAATACTACTAAGTACCGTTTGGGAATGCACATTTGATAATTAGAAGTTATTCTAATTGTTTACGGTGTGTTCTCACTACCCGACACCGAGATCCACATATATAGTGATCAAAAATGACTTGTTTAGCATTGTGTAGAAGTGTTCACGTCGCACAGGGACAAAAATAGCAGCACAAATTCTATTGGGTTCTATGCCCATTTTAATCGGTCTTGGTTTTTGTCTCAGTATCGGTGGTGTTAATGTAAACACACGTGTACTGTACTATGAGATCACCTGTTAGGACAACTGTAAATGGCCGCGCGTTGCAGTTGCTCTTGGGTTTCAGCAGCTGTTTTCTATTTCCAGCAGGGAAAGCGGAATTGACACAGTGACGAGTAGAGGCGGTGGTGATACACCGATAGAGGGACGCTCACCGACCGATATGAGACGCTCAGGAAGCTCAGCAAGCATGGCAAGTCAGGGTAGAGGTACGTAACTATTGTATTCCGTGGTTAATTTCCGTCTTCATTGAAGTTCAGTTGAACTTAATGTGAATAAACCTCAAGTTGATTATCTTCTTGCAGGGAACAGTGAGCAGAGAAGTCTGGGGCCTGAAGGTTCCGGTCGCAGTCACTATCCAGCAGGTGGCGCTGGTGGTAACGGCCAGGATCCTCGTTACAACCCTCCCGCATACAGGTAACGACATTATACTCTCTCACATACTACCGTCTTACTGGTCACAAAGGGGTCTTTAATACTGGACATCTGTTTGTGCGATTGCGACGTCAATATTAGTTGGGTTCACTGCACGTAGGTGACGTGCTTCACACCAAAACAAGAGAGAACGTGAAAGTACCATGGATACTTTTCTAAATGAGGAGCATGGGCTTATTTAGCCATAGCATCTGTGTTTGTGATGTCGCAAGGAAGTTAGTACATATCTGTGGTAATGTTCACATTCAGCGGCATTAAAATAGAAGAGGATCACAAAATAAGCAGTAAACGATTGATGAATTCAAAACTATAAATGCAGATTTTGGAAGCAACCGGACTGTTTGTGAAACTCAGGGCTGGGTTTCACAGTGCCTCAGCAATCATCCGCTTGATAAATATTAAACGTAATCATTTTCATGTGCATCTTATGGTTCATTCACTCCGAGTCCGACTGTGACTCCAACTCCATTGTCAGTGCAGAAATCGGTCAGTGTGAACACTTCTACACAATTGTACACAAGCCAGTTGGTTTTTAGTGTCGGAATCGGTCCAACCAGTGTTTACGCACCATTATTTCTCTTACTGATCACTTCACCCAGAAGACAATTCGAAGGCGAGAAGGTTTTTTATGTCGCCATTAAGTATTGGTTCGCTGATAGTGACGATGTTGGTTTCAACTATTTGTTTTTGTGTGAATAAACCTTCAGGGTATTAAGATCAAAGTAGATGTTTAAGATTTTGGGAGCTTGTATGTATTTTTGGTTGAAAATCTGAGGTATTATCTCATTCCGGGGCGCAAGCCAAGCTTCTTATTGGCTGTCTGTGATGGTGTCTGAGACCAGACACCATCACAAGTGGATCTGACTCAGACCCATGCATGGGTCTGAAAATTGGCCTTGTCAATCAAGCAAGGGGGTGGAGCCATTGGCACGTTGCATGGCAACTAGGTGTCATGGCCATCAAAACAATAACAAAGGTGGCCAGTGATCACTGCTCTCTCCAGTCTATTAAAAGGCAATTTCTGAGGAAACTACTAGTCATGAGATAAAAAATTTACCACATTGCAGTCAGTGGGTCCAGGGAAGACACCACTCATAGTCATCCAGACCCCCCTCCTCTACAGGTCGGGGGATCTGAAGGCCTACTCGTGGTGTCTTCCCCGGACCCACCTCCTTACAATGTGGTAAAGTATAGAACCCCACATTCAGTTTTCGTTGAATAGTTTGACCAGAGACCGTTATTGTACGAACTATCTGTGATCTCAGTCTTATTACACTGGGGCCATTTGCTACGAAATACTGTTCAGCAGGAAACATCTGTTTTTGATAGAAATTTGCACAAAGTCTTATTAGAATAAGTGTTGCTTGCAAGGAGCGTATTTTTATGCGTGTGATTGCTTATTCTAACCGGGACAGGTTGTCGTTGTGTTATGAATCGTGGTATATATCGTATTTACAATAAATCACACATAGGAAAAACACTTTATACTTAAGATGAAAGAATTACAAGGCCATTGTAAATTGAAGAAATGGGTGCAAAATGTGTGACGACATTTAGGACAGAAATCCCCTCGATATCAGTTTTTTGTTGTCGAATGGAGCATTTTATATTTGTCTTCTTTAGTTTTCAGTTTTGCTTGTTGGTCTTCGGAAATGACAGCCTGAGAAAGGAAAATGTCAGAGGATGTAACAACAAAGAACATCATGTTAAAGTTTCATGTTAATTTAACTAAAGGAAGTAATATTGCTGTGTCATGTTTAACATCAATGGAAGAAAAGTGAAGCTTTTTAATTGGGAATTGTTCTGTTAAATAATATTGGTTAATAAACGATTACTTCACTAACACTTAAGACTTGAGGATTCAAGTTCAGATTGGTGGCAACTTTCAGAGGTCAAAAAATAGCACAGTAATTTGGTGGTCAAATGTACATTGTACATCGTTCTTTACCTTTCACGAAAAGCAAGAGATCAAGAGACCTCAAACAACAATCGCAAACGAAGAAGTGGAGTGTGAAGGAGCCCTAAGACTGATTATCGATGACCGTGATCTATTCCAGTTCATTTAAGAGATCCACAGAAAAACACCTTATCGTAAACGCAGATGTCTTGGTGTGAACTAACTGGGGTGCATTCATTAGGAGGAATCTGGAACTGCAGTGATACACATTTAGTCAATCTTTAACTTCGAAAGCGTGTTAATGACGTTAAGTAGCACATTCTGAATAACCGAGTACTCAGCATGTTAAACGACCTGACCGAGAGGTTTGTTTGTTCGGTTGACAGGGCGGAGGTGAACGAGCAGATTGCGGTGGCGTTGGTTCGGCTACAGCAGGATATGCACAGTGTTCTCACCCGGCTTAACACCCTGGAGGCGCTGAGCGTCGCACAGACTCGGATCCGCAGCCGAACTCCCTCCGAAAACGAACGAGAACGACAAGCGCAGGTAGAAACGACAGTACCACTCCAATTTTTTCTCTCAAAATTTTGCGGTCATAAGACAACCCCCAGGGTGGCCATGGCATAGGGAAAAAGGGTTCTTTTTTGTGCATACAGGAAAATGCAAGGGAATTCGTCTCAATTGGAATGTATCCACCCCGAAGGCCGCTCCACAGTTATGTAGTTTAGTGAATTTTTTGTAGACTTATTGGTCATGGAAAGAAAGTGACCGCTTAAATCAATAGTGAATTAATGGGAATAAATGAGTCATGTAATTATCAAACTTCTTGGCCACGTAGCGAGGGGTGACCTCTCAAGAAGTGAATGGTGAATATAATCACGCAATATTCAATTTAAAATGTCCTAAATGCATTTTAAGAATAAAACATGGAAATGTACAAAACTGTTAAATTCATTTGAATTTTTTTTTGCAGAGTACATCATGGTGGTGGCCGTTCAGCAATCTTTCGGGAAGAAGCGTCTTTTTCATCCTCGCCTGGCCTTTCCTTGCACACTTTATGATAAATTTTGTAAGCAGAAGAGCTAATCGGTGAGTTTTGTACACTGGGTCAAGCTTCCTATGTAAGATACAAAGGAAATTGTTGGCTACAAGCATGTGCTCTTGGCTACCAGAATATTACAGTTCTTGCTACTCCCTTTTTCTTATTTTGTTTCCTTTAGGATCAATTTAGATGCCATCATTTTTGGGTATCTGAATCCATATATTATCATTCTTATTTGCACTTTTACTAAACATAGTATTAGTACTGGCTTCCTAACAATGCAGTGCATACTTGCTACAGCACACTAATCCGGCTGTATATTGCAACACATTTGCATTAGAAGTGGTAGAGGATATAGTGGTCCACTTAATGCGAATTCGTTTACTTCATTATTGCTGTTCCGGGTGGAGAATTCAGGTTACCTTAGTTCTTTGACAACTGGGGAGTTAGTTTGCCAGCATGAAAATATTCCTAGCCGGAACAACGTAAAGTTTATTAACATACTATTTACATTGAAGAACACAGTAGTCAGAGAGTGCATTTGTCAAGCCTCGAAACTAATCCAAACTTGTGCAATTTTGTTTCACATTTTCGCATTTGAAGTTCAATCGAAATGTATTAGAGAATTGAAATGCGAAAATACGAAAATCTCTGTGCAGGAAATATTCTACCTATTGTAATGCAATAATTGGGTCACGGTCACAACGAGAAAAAGAAACTGCTCATTGTAAGCGGGTGCTCGTTACAACAGAGTTTGTAGAAGCTGGGTTCTCGTGTGATCAAAATCGTGTACAGAACCCAGGGTAAGAGCCCATTTACATCAAGCGACAGCGATGCGTCTGGGATGTCACTGCGACATCACTCTGAATGGGTTGCAAAGCGATTTCCAAGTGACAGTCATTGACGCTTGGTGTAACAGTACAGGACAGAATTCATACGTTTGATTTGGGAGCGATCTAACTGGGTGGTGTCGCAAACGCTAGGTGTAAACGGGCCCTAACCAAGGTTAAGGACACTGAAACCTTCCTTTCCACCTTTTCACCTGTTGAGTTAGTTGTGTGGGATTTCTTCATTAGATCAACAACAATATTAGTAGTATTAGTAAAAATTATAACCGTTTACCATACAACAGCGATGTAAACGTACAGCTAGCCTTATCAGTCGAATTAGAGATCAGAATTTGAAAGCAACATTATGAAATTTGGAAAAAAAATTCTCGATAAAAAAAAACAATCTAAGAAGTTAACGTCGGCTTTTGCTCGATGTGAATTCAGCAAGAAACCTAACAAAATTGTAAAAGAAAACTGAACACGACCTTTGCGTCTGGCGCTCGAGGTTATTACTGACACGTTAAAAATCTAAAGTTAAGTGTACATTTTTTTAATTTAGGAGGAGGAGGTGAAGTCAGATGTTGACTCGTGCCAAACTGGGAATTCTCTTCATGTCAAACAGAAACGGAAGCCAATTTTATTTGTGTCTTTCGAAAGTGAAAAATTGTTAACACAGACACCACATGTGGAAAACCTTCCTTGTTTGATTTTGAATTCTTTTCTTTATTGTTTAGAAAATTGTTGCTTTAAGGAAAATACAAACTATTTTGATTTTAGTGATCACACTTTACCCAAGTCATTTTTGTAACAAATCCAATGTCTTTCGTTCGTTCTTACTTTACTATGTTATCAGTTAATACTGTGATATTGTAAATGTGCACAAACTAATGAAGAGCTGCCTCAGCTACATGTAACAAGCTGTGTGTCGCGTCGCAATAAAAAATTGGGTGTGGGTTCTTGATTGTCAAATAGAAAATGTATGTTTTGTGCTGTGCAATAGAACTCCTCTTGAACGGCACCTGTGTTGAGTGATATGACAGGAAGTAGGTCTGTTCTTTTACGGCAATCTTTTCTCTGTAGCGCAATTTTGGGGTGTCGCTCAAATCGGGTTCTGTTTCGTTTTAAAAAAATGTTCAGCATTACAATGTAATTTTTGTTGTGTCATAAATGCCAAGTTGGTCATTTTATTTGTGGTCCTTAAGGGCCTGTTCGCACTTCACGATAACGACAAGTAATTTTCTGTTGCCAAGTGTGAGCAGTTACATTGGTAACCAATGGTCCGTGCAACCCATTTTATTTTGTCGTCAGGAATAGGTAAAAATATGGGTTGAAATATGTCGTTGTCGTCAAGTGCGAACGGGACAAAATCTTTGGCTGCACACTTCCACTTCATTATCATCCATTGCTCAACAGAAATAATCAAATGTGCCATACTTCTTTTAATGTACCGTTACGGTTTGTGACTAAATTGTGCGCAGATTGTGACTTGTGTAAAAATAATTCATAGGGGACGCATTTGTAATTAATTCGTCAAGTTCATTTCTCTATGGAGAACCTTTGGACCTTACTGGTTTTGATGCATTCTACACAATCGTTATTGCATGTGGACTGGGCACTGTTGACAACGAGTATAACAAAATGAGGACACTTGACCACTCATCGAAAAACATAATTCGCTCCAGCCGAATTCGTAGTAAGCAGAACACAGTGTACTACAGTAACAATGCCGTATATGGTCCACAACAGGGTATCAGTAGCCTCAGCAAATTAACAGGAAAAGATGAAAAATAGTAAATAATTGTGATTCTAGTCAACTGAAAAATTTGAATGCGAAGTATTGCTACACAGTTAGCGCCATACGAGCTAATAGTTCAGAGATAACTCCATAACATTGCTATAGTAATACATAAACAATACATAAACTGTGACTGTGACTTGACACAATGATATGCACCGGCTGTGTTAGCCGGTTGTATGCACTGGCTGTGTGAGCTATGTAAAACGTTTGCTTCAAAGAGTTTTGTAAAATAATGAATTTGTAATTTGTTAAATGAATGAAAGATGAAATAAAATATTAACAACCAAATCTGATATCTTTAAAATGAAGGCAAATCGTGAAAAGACGCCGGTATAAATTTACCGGGGTGGCCACAGCACATAGAAACGGGAATTTCCTTCCTACTTTATCCACACGAGGAAAACACAAGCAAGTTTTGACTCTATTAGTTTTAAAAGACACTTTTTTTTTTGTAAATTTACAAAAGAATTGTAGACTCGCTAACACAGGAAGAACTCCGGGAATTTAATCTCTGTTGGAATTTTTCCACCCTGTCAACGCTTTAACCTTTTGTTTTATGTTCAACATGGATCTTGATCGATTTAGAGTCATTGAAAAATAGGCACAAAAGATGTATTTCATTCCTTTATTAATAGATAACAATGGCGATAAACAGGATTTACCAACTCTAGCACATGTAATCAACACACTACCGGCATACACAGCATTCGAGTTTTTGCAAAATTGGTTTCACTCGCCTTTTTATTTGATTGTTTTCTTTCCAGTTTTTTAAAAATCCATTTACTTTGATGATATAAATTTGAACATTTTAACACTACTTACGTTTCCCGACATCGTTTAAAAACAGGTATATCAAATAAACCAATGACAGTTGCAATCAAGTCTGGAAAAACACAATTGGCCTTACTCCGAAGTGTATTCAGCCTTTATCATTTACTGTAAAATTCAAACGGTGGGTCGCTGGTGTATTTTGGGCTTGGATATTTCTTCGGTAATTTCTTTTTTCTGTTATTCATAATCTGAATGATTTTTGGGTGTTTGTATTTCCATAGAAATAATGGAGGAATGCAGCCTTACAAAATATGGGGCAAAGCAAGGAAAACGGAATTGAGATACTTCAAAGTCTTGTTTACAAGGAAGGAAAGTCAATTATGAAAGCGGTTTTCGTAATTGCTAAGACATACACAGCACTGGCCTCTCCCACTCAAAAAGTGTAACTCACAACTCTGAAATTATTGCGAACACATGCAAGGTCGCATTCTGCTTTCGAGCCCTTCACATTCGATGTGAATGTACACGGGGAGAAAGTTTGAGCTAAAGAGCGCACTTCGCTTTTCTCTGATTCACATTCGGTTGTCTATCGTCCGCCGACGTTGCAAATCGCAAGTACATGTACAGTATTTGATACAGTACTACCTCGTTTTCATAATCACTCCGATAGACCTTCACCTCCTTTTCACGGTCAAGGAATGCCCATACAAAAAGGTCGGAACTTTCCTGGAAATCAACTGATCTTAAAAGAGCTATTGTACTGTGTCAGGTCGACTTACTAAAAGAAAACCCCTCTATTAATCTCAACAAGTACCGATTTCAATAAGGAAAACTCCCACTGGCAGTTTATAAAAACCAACAAATGACATAACAACGAAAATATGGTCAAAACACAAAACGCAACAACTTAAATATGTGCAAAATACGTTTTACACTGAATCATAGAATCTGCAAGCAAAATTTTCTTTGATCTATGCGACCATCATGTGGTCTGAATGGTGGCATTGAATAATCAATCCCAAAGCGACGTCAAATTCGCATTCGCTAAATGAAAATGAGCCTTAATTGTACTAAATATCCAGATGGAGACAACTGGACTGAAACAAGAAAGTGTTTTTTAAAATCAAGAATGAAAGTGAAATTACACACCTGCCTTAAGCTCTGTTTACACATTCAGACACCGTCCCCGTGCCAGTCACCATCAAGGTTTATCATTGTGTTTATGGTTGACGGGCAGAATGGGTTCCAGACCCATTTTGCCCGTCATCATAGACATAATGATAAACCTTGACGGTGACGGGGAGTGTCGGAATGTGTAAACAGCTTTAAAAGTTGGTATCTTTATTATTTTATGCAAAGGTAATAATTTGTTGCAGTTGGGTGACTTTAATTTGGGTTCAGAGAGTAATGGGTGGGGCAGCATCTTAAAGTTTAGAAACAAAAGCATCAAATTATGTATCTCGAATAAGTGTAGTAAAACTTCGATGTTACGACCATTCTATTTAGAAGCCACCTTAGCTTTACGATTTTTTTCGAATTTCTTTATCTCGTTTACTTAAGAATAAGACTCATTTGTTTGCAATATCATTTTCGCAATCATGCGATGTGAACGATGTGTAATGATTATTTATCAGTAAACTTGATGGTGGTCGTAAATTCGAAGTTTTACTTAAAGTGTAAACGTAAAAACGCTAAACTTAAGGATAGAAAAACCGTCAACTAATAATATGTAGCAACCCTGGGTCCCATTTACTATGAGTTCAAATATATCACCAGGAAATTTTCGTCTTGCTTCCATTGATGACAATATTAGAGAATTCAGTTTATTAGAGTGATACATCTCTGTCAAAGTAAAATTTCATAATGTTATAACATGTTATTTTTCCAGTTTCCAGCAGGCATACAATTTTCATTTGGTTAGTTTCCAAGATTTAGCTATACTTTGAGATTACAAAAAAGTGTAAAACTTTGGAATTTTCAGGACTGAAAAATAGTTTCCTGTTTGTCTTTGAACAATACCGTAGTTAAGGACACCCAGCGTTCGTACTTAAATTTGCTTGTGTTGGGAATACTAATCGTTTTCACTCCCGACTTTGTTGGAGATGCCTCGTTTTGAAAGTGACTATTCCGTAATTAGATGACTGTTCGTGTTGGTATCTTCTGAGATAACGTAACTGACTATGTAGCTCCAATTAATAACGACTGAATTTCCCACTTTTTCAGCATTAATATCTACAGTTTGATAATTTCGATCAGCTTCGGTTTGGCAGAAAAAAACAAGTAATTGATTTTGAAGTTGAAATGAATTTCCCACTTTTTTCTACCATGAACCCTAAATTCTGATAATCTCACAGGATCGTAGCAAAAACAAACCACGTCAACGACAACAAGTCATGGTCTCCAAGTAGGCAGTATAGACAGATAATGTGTTCGCCTCGCTAGGGACTAACATGCTACCGGCTCCATGGGTGTTAGCGTCATCATTGTCACTGGCGCGTGAATCCGTGGGTGACATGTCAGTCCTGGTGATGGTGATCCACATGGTGTCTATACATGGCCATACCCGCGATCATGTAGAGTAGGGTGATCCCTACGAGTATGAGGGTGGACATAGCGTTGAAGTAGTGTCTGTACGTGATGCGACAGTACCAGATGGTCGCCAGGATCAACCCGAAGAGCGGGAACATCAATGCGCCCATGTTAAACTCCTCATCCTACAGAAAACAAGTTACACGTTTTATTTCACACAGACAAGGATGAAAATAAATGAGGAAACCAATTTAATGTAAAGATTTTTTTTCTCAGACTTCATGTTCACGGAACTAAGAAATCTGATAAGTGTAGCTGCCCCTTGTAGCGAGTTATATTTCAAACACTATCAATTGATGTTTTTCCCTGCCATTTTTGGCAAAGCTTTAGAACAGCACCCTCGCTCAAGCAGCAGAAATTACAGGTGCTAATGGATGACGACAATTAATGAGTGGGATGGGTCACTGAGGGCCCAAAAATTGTAATCAAAGCACAACGAAACACATCGTACAATACAACTTGCACTTTAAGGTTACTATATTGACAAGTTAAAAGAAACTTTACGACAATATTTTTAGTTTCTTTTTCATTCATTTGTCAGTCAACGAACCTCCTTCTTGCTAATTCATCGCTATTTCACGGCCACTTTTCAGTAAATTTTACTGGTCGTAAAGGTGAGGTTTTTTAAACAGTACCTGTTGTTGCTGCTCCGTGTTTTCCTCTTGCTGTGCTCCGCGTGTCAATAAACAGTGAATGACGGAACCGTCAGTGATGTTACACGACTGTAACGTCGAGGCGTCGTGACGCAACTCGCGTCCGTTAAAAATAAAGCGCACCAACATGTTCTCCGCCAGCTCTCCCGCAAAGTGTTTCCTGTCAAATAATACACACTGTATAAAATACAACTAACTTAGGGATTGACATAGGATTAACTGACTGATCCAAAATAGTTGCCACACCAGAAAATGGGCTGGAAACTCTTTGATCTTCTGTAATGGTGATTGTGCAGTGAAACCTGTTTACGGCCTCCATTTTATTCAAAGAGAAATGTAGCCATAAAAGGGGGCTGGTCGCCCTATGTATCAGCAAATAGTAGGGATATTAACAATGCGCGAGTTTCTTGTTGTAAACGGTAGTTGAACGTCCATTGAAGTGACTGAATAAAGGAGGTTCTACTGTAGCAATGCTCATAGTAGCATCAGTGAGCACAGAGTAGCACTGAATCAATTGTACAAGTGCCTGGTATGCACAAAGAGTACCATTACCTTTTAAATTCTCCAATGGTTTCATTTGGTAACGCATCGACTTGTCGCTGGCGATCATCTAAGTACTTAATCTTAACACGCATGTGTCTTCCAGGCACTGAATCACTGCTACTATCTCGTGTACTCTCCGTTGTACCATCCCTATTCCCACTTTGGCTTTGTTGATCTACACTACTGCCATCTGTAGGGATATTACTGTCACCAGGGGGTGCTGGTGAAGAGTCGTGAGGAATGTGACTAAGTCTTTCTTGACTAGCCGTATTGCTTGCACCATTGTTTGATTTGTCATCAAAGGCAAGTCTTCGCCTGCGAAGCTCGTTTGTGCCTGTACCAATGTCTGACACATTGTTATCACCTATTTCACTACCATGAACAAAAGTTGACTCTAAAGTCACGGGGTGATCACGATTCTCGTAAGGCTGATCAATAATAGAAGCACTTTCTGAGGATCTCTCCACAGTTTGAGAATCACTTGCTTCTGATGTAAGTGAAGCCTGAATGGTTTGTGCTGTTGGTGATGTGGCAGGCTCTTCAGGCTCTGACTGAATAGGATTGACTTCCGCCTGTGCGGATTGGCCGACATTCTCTGATGAAGGTGTCTGAATGCTATTCAGGGAGTCATCATCTCCTGTGGAAGAAAATGCATTGCGATATGAAATAAAGTAACATTTTCTTTCAGAACAATTACCTCGGTGATTTTTATACAATCTTTGAAAACAAAGGTGGCCTTCTAAAGGAGGTTATATTGTACCTGACATCTCCCGGGTTGTATCTTCCGCCCCGCTCTGCTCGCTCGTCTCTTCGCCCTCCACACCGCTCTGACTGTCCTGTTCCCTTTCCCGGTTATCATGCTCCCTGTTGTGTACAATATGGCCAGATATGATCTGGTATCCGATTATCTGATACCTGAAAAAATATATATGTGCATGTAAAAAATAACAGAATCTTCAAATAATGAAACATGTCATCGTCAGTTGGCATAATTTTCTTGTTCGACAATAAACGTCAAAGCTGTTCATTAACTCTCTTTCTGTCTGATAAACACCAATTACATTTGAAAAGGATGTACTACACAGTCAGTTATCAGATTGATTCAAGGCACTCAGTTGTATGCGTGTATTGTTGTCTGCGTGTATTGTAACGCCTTGGCCACACTGAACTGACCGATTTTCTTCTAAGTCCGAGAAGTCTTCCGAGAAATATGGGTTACATAGCAATCTGCAGAAGTGTCCACACTGCTCTGAGACCAAGAAAGTGAATGAGTTACCAAGCCATTTGTTTTTGATATCGGAAAGAATTACATTAATAACATACAGGCTCACAGGGGTCTTGGAGACCATTGGAAAAGACTTCTCGGACTCGGAAAGAAAATCGGTCAGTTCAGTGTGGTCAAGGCGTAAGGCAAGATCGGAGATGCTAGCCCACAACGTAAGTGATGAAACAAAGAAAGAAAAAAATCTTTCAGTCGACGGCCAACTGTTCCCACCCCCGTCCCTATCCCAAGATGGAACGGAGTCCCTGAGCCTCCCTGATTGTTCCTTCCTGGGGGGATCCCTTGTCTTTCCTGACCAGTCCTTTGGGAGTGGGGGGGGGGGGGGGGGTGGTCGCTATTCCCTGATGCAATGGGATGCATTGTAGACAGAGTAACACACAGACTGAAAACATTATCCTTCCATAAAGTGCGTATGATGGTAGTAAAAATTAGTACATTAAATTCAGAAAGATAGTTGAATAAACCTAATTTTTTAATGTATATATTTACCTTCTTGCAATTTCTCCCAGTCGGTGGAAGTTGGCGTGATCCAGTATAATAACACGGATTCCTCCAAGATCCGGTACATTGGTTGATATCCATGCAAGGCATACAATGAGCAGGATGAGAAGGAGACCGATGAAAACGGTCACTTCATCTCCAACACCCTCGATCAAAGTCATACTCGTGCGCTAAAAACGCAAATCAACTGAAAATACAAATCAAAATAATACTACAGTATTGTACAGCTGATGTAACTGGATGAGAGTTTCGTTTCCCCCAAGGGCTGTCCACCATGTCTTTTACCACAGTGAAACAAAAATACTCACGCTTGTCGGAGTTAAAATCAGATTAAAAGTCGGAAGCTGGAAATGACTTTTTTCACAATGTGTCATTACGAGAAGGCTTCACCTGAGGTGTCCCCGATTATGAAATTAGACCTAGAGAGTGAGGTCGGGCATGAATAACATGCTAATTGAAGGTCTCGGTAGATCTATTTCGTACGATAATTGGCCAACTCATATGATGATAGCGATGTTTATTTTTACATAAATGTTACAACAGCATTTGTGAAAAAAGAAGAGTTACATCTAGATCTACAAGTAATGATGTGTTAACTGGCATGTCGTCATAATAAATCATGATGTGGAGCACAGATTTCTTCGACCAGGTGTTCAACGCATCTTGACAGAAAATCGCGGTAAAATTAGGATCTGAACAACAAATGTAATATGTAGAATAAATATACTCACGCCTCAATGCTTAATTGTTTCTGAAACAGACTCAAAAGCATAAAATCTTTATTTTGCGAGGCATCGTCCAAAACAGACCTTCACAAATGTCACAGCAAATGTTTCCAGATAGATCCGCAATAAATTTGTCCCAGCCATTCTTGAAAGTAAAAATGTCACAACAGTGAACACTTGAAATAAAGTGAAATATACAGTGTTATATATAGAAAATAAACTGAAATGAGTGAAGGAGGAAGCAAAAGAGAAATATTACAAGTTGATTTTTCCCCAGACAGCTGCAAGTCACATGATTTTACTGTCACTTCCTGTCTGTAGGTTTTGGTGACAAAATTTATTTTATCGGTAAGTTTCTGTTGAATATTTGCTTCAGCACTGGCAAAAATATTTTTTCTGTGCAAGTTATTTCAGAAAAATTATCGAGATCACGCTGAAGTCCAAGTAAAACCAGATTTGCTTGCAATTTCGTAAATATATGAGGTTCTAGATAGGTACACGGGCGAAGAAGAAACACTGCTGACATTAAGCTACGGTAGATCTAGATCTAGACC
The DNA here is from genome assembly GCA_038406175.1 of Haplosyllis leylae. NCBI lineage: Eukaryota > Metazoa > Annelida > Polychaeta > Phyllodocida > Syllidae > Haplosyllis > Haplosyllis leylae. Next base: position 5,762 of record JBCAUG010734531.1, on the reverse strand, counting down.
CTACGTAGGTCACAGGCAAAGAATTTTTACTGTAATTTTTTTTACTTTATTCGTTTACACATTCTGCAACAATTAAAAACCCTCTAGACTTGAAAATTGTCTCTTGTATTACGTTACATTTTTTAGCTCACAAAAAGAGATAAAAAATTGAGGTGGCAGTGGCAGAAGAAGCTCATATATTGCTGTAATATCAGTGCACTTATGGTTTCAGCCACACATACACTCATCCACCTGCAAGGTCTGAAAATCGGGCCATCGGCATATCTAAAAACTTAATGTCTGTATCTTCTTCACTCAGACAATGCTCTTGTCTTCTTATTGTTAATTCATGAAGTAGAATTGGTACATCTTTTAAAATGCAGGAGCAAACTGCATTTATGGAAATTGAAATGCCTAGTCAGTGACCTGACATGCTCTGATTGAGCAGACTACCAATGAGGAAAGCAGATCAGGAGTGAATCCTTCACATGGCAATTGGAGCCTTGCAGGTGGATGAGTATATGTGGGGCTCAAACAGGAAGTGCACTGATCTTACCGCCTGTGTCTGGGACTTGCCTTTTTGTTAGTGGTTCATACCACTACTGCTGGCTTGTTCAGAGTCGGCGTTCAATTTTTTTTGGGGGGGGGGAGTGGGATTTCTTGAATTGCTTGGCACTTTTACGATAAGGATGCCTACTTTAGGCTGCAGTCATTGGTAGGAATTTGTTTACACAGAATCCTGAAGTTATTATGTCAGAAGGTCTGACGATTCTGAACATAAAGGATTTGCAGGAGAATTCAACTTTTTGAAAAAATGAAAATAATCTGAATTTTCTTTTCAGGCTTCCAAAATGTCTTTGCATTCAGGGCAGAAGGGCAAGTTGTTAGCCGTCATTGGTGATGAGGTAAGAATGCCCCTTTGGAAAAGGAGATTGTCTTCGAAACACAGGCCCTTGGAGAATCATATTTTGACATTCGTACGGACACCGGCAAAGAAACAGAAAAGATTTGGGTTGTTGTTGTGTGTGCAGGCGCAGATTGACAAGTGATGTACAGAAATAGCCTGTACGCCAATCTTTACTTAACGGTTATTCCACTGACGAGTCGCCTTCATTTAAATCCTTAGTAAGCAAAAGTGTAAAGGTATCTTCATTTCTTCATTCTGGAGCTGTATATTAAAATGTCAGTAATTTCACTTGAATGATGTTGTTATTTTACTTTCAGGACACTTGTACTGGCTTCCTTCTAGGAGGAATAGGCGAATTAAACAAGCATAGGCAACCCAACTTCCAAGTTGTTGATAAAGGTACAGTATTTTCAGCACAGCGCTACCAGTTTGTAAAGGTAACAGTACGGTGTGATGGTTTATTACAGAAGACGCATCACTCAACAAAATCTCAAATTAACGACCACGACCACAGAAATGTGTGCTTAAAATGGTTGTCAAAGAGTTGTGACGTCACAATAAGGAAGAATTATGGAATTCAAAGACTTTTCGTAAACTTAAGACGACCTGCTGACTGAGAGGCGATGAAGTTGATGTCCCGTGCAATCTCTATTGTAATTACATGTGCAATGCAACTCTTTTTTTTCAGATACCAGTGTTCATGAGATAGAAGAGGCGTTCAAAACATTTACAAGTAGAAATGATATCGCCATTCTTCTCATCAATCAAAATGTAAGTGTTTTATCAAATTTACAACCGCTAAAACCTTTTTTTCTCGCTCAATATGATAGAAAGATGACAATAAAATGCAACGGGACGTTTATTTGGCACTTTTATGCCTGATGCTAAAGGTGCCTGATAAAAAGTTTTTTGGTTTTCAAAAGAGGTTTCAGAAGCAAGAATTGTTTCGCGGATTAGGCCTTTTCTCACGTAGCGTATATCATGTATTTCTGATCAAATATCACAGATAGCTGAAATGATCCGACACGTGCTTGATGCATATGAACAACCTATTCCAGCTGTACTAGAAATCCCCAGCAAAGACAATCCCTACGATGCCAGCAAGGACTCCATTCTCAGGAGGGCTAAGGTAAAATGTTTAAATAGAAGATTCCTGGAATGACAGTTCAACACTTTGAATTGTGAACATTTACTTTGCTGGACTGAGTAATTCATGCGTACAGTAGCCTTCTTCATAGCTGAACGATGTGTTTAATTATAAATCTGCAATTTTAGAAAATATAAAACGTACATTTACTATTGCAGGGGATGTTTTCTGCCGAGGACTTCAGATAATTATCGCGCATTGTTGCTGTCAAGGTGTGTATAATAGAGGTAATTGGTAAATATTTTTTTTACTATTGATTTTCGGTCTTTGTTCTCCCAAAAACATAAATAAAATAAAACTTGCAATAATAACAAAATAGAAAGCAGAAAAACTACCAATGAAAAACATGGTCTGATGAACAAGGTTCCTTGAACGTCTTGCTCACACGTGGCTGAACATAAAGCTTGATGTACTTTACCAAAGAAGTCTTGAAAAGGGGCAATACGACATCTTTTGTTTTGTAATTTCAGATTAATATGTAAGTTTCATCAAGTGATGAAGAGGTTACACCATACCTAATTGATCATCCGAACATTCCGTGTGAATCATGAATTAAAATGTAGAACATTACTAAGAACCTTATGATTTTTTATCGGAATTTAGAAGTAATGTAGAAGTAGACTACAATTGTATTACAAGTGACAGTGATGTCAGATATACCTAGTTGCATTAATAGGTCAATAACACTAACTCGAGACATATACAAAGAACAAAGTTATAATGAATTTCAGGAATTGGTTTCCAACCTATTCCTTACCTACTGAGAGACCACCGAAATTCATTCTAACGTTCCCGGTACAGATTTTAGTCTGAGTGCCCGTTATTGTAAGTGAATGTATGGGATTGTCAGAAGCCGGGAGTGATACTGTAATTAAAATCAGAGAAATTATTTACTTTTAATCCCATTTGGTACGAATGAGTCCTTTGTTATAATTCGCGCAGAGAGACATTTGGGTTGAACGCAATTAAACGCAGCGAAAGAAAGCGAATAAATTGACAGACGAGTAGCTTTGTAACCGATCCTTAGGTAAGATAATCTTTACGAGGGAGGTTTCAACCATTGGCGGGAGCATGTGCACCCCACTGTGACCTAACTTGAACGCATTTAAATTTTTTATTTGATTCTTCTCTTCCGAATAATCATCCTGGTAAATTATCAATTGAATTCGCATTCGAGTTTGGTATTGTTAATCGCTGTTATGCGCTGTAAATGAAGAATAAAAATTAGTGAAATATCCACATCCACTCATTGTATCATTAAATAAGATTTATCGTTACTATTTGCTCAGTTAAATTACTATGTGCTAGTCATTCTTCTTGCGTTTGTGTTTGTAAGATGGGTGTGTCGAAAATGTTATGTAATCAAATAATAAAACATAGAAGACAAAAACATTTACAGTTATGAGGTTTTTTTTGATCGAGTTCAAACAATTTGTAATGAAATTAAATCAAACAGTTTTTGTGGGTTGAATGAGATTAAGGTTTGTCAATCTAGAAAGCTGTTGTCTTAAAAATTCTAAAAGAAATTTCCGAATGCAACAGACCCAGAAAAACGGAGAAGGAATAAACGAAAAGCAAGGTCTATTTGCTAATGGCGCAGAATTTTTTCTAAAAACCGAATAAAACTGCCTTTTCAGTTCATTCATTGAATGCAGCAGACCCAGAAAAACGGAGAAGGAATAAACGAAAAGCAAGGTCTATTTGCTAATGGCGCAGAAATTTTTCTAAAAACCGAATAAAACTGCCTTTTCAGTTCATTCAATTGGCTCTTTCCTTATAAGCTGAATAAATGCCGCCGAGGCTTTGTCGGATAACGCAGAGCGTTATATTTACAGATACGAATATGAAAGAGAAAAACATTGCTAGGCCTTCTGATAGGATATCGTTCCTTCACTTTCGACCCATGTGCAGGTTAATTAAGTTCCTGAAGGGTGGTTTCATAGAACACTTCGAGAAATATTTTAAGTTTCACGTTACTTCCACCAAAATCAAATAGATTGGTTTACACTAAACACGCAAAAATAATGTAACTTTTAGTTGCGCTGTCTCTTAAGAACGGAGCAACTTGTCTGGTCCCTGTGGTGTCTGTGGGTTAGTATGGTTGCGAGCTAGTGGACAGCCAAGGACATCCCTGCCCCAGAATCAGTTCTATGCAGATTTGACTGATACATTTTCAGACCCCCTTCATTTCTTCATCTCACACTTTATCACACTTTTCATCTCTCTTCATCCATCTGTCTATCTTTTCATCAACCTCTTCATCTCTCTCTTTTTCTATCTCTTCATCTACTTACCTTTATCACTTCACTCTTCAGTTCCATACAAATTTGGCCATACAAATTTTCAGATCCTCTTCATTTTTAGTTGTGCCGCCTCACGAGCAGAGCGACTTATCTGGTCACTATGGTGTATGTATGGTTGCTTGCCCGTTAACATTTCAAAAATTCCATCGGAGCTTAAAAAATCCAAAACGAGAATATGTTTCACACCATTCTGAGGAACTTTGATTTTCAGAACCTGGACCCCCTCCCACACACACACACACCCAATAGGGAATTTGGGTTTTCAGCAGATTTGGACTGACCATCAAAAGTTGGGACTGGGGACCCCCCCCCCCCCCGCCACCACCTAATAGGGAATTTGTTTACACTATATAATCCCTGAATTTTTTTTTAAAAAAAGTCAAAACACACAAAACCGTATAAATCTTAAAGTTATGGAGGATTCTGACCTTAACACTTACGAGACGGAATGCTACAGCAACATTGTATTGAAAGCTGTCAGATAGTTTCTGAGGAGTACTGAGCCGAAGCTTCGGGCGAGGTTCAATTTGTAACTTCCTCCTCCTGCAGTGTCAGTAACAAACAAGACATTCACTACAGTTTGCGCAAAGTAGTGTTGAAGGATAAAGGTCGCTAGCTTTTCTTCGGATGAGGTTACAAACCGAAAGAACCTGGAAGCAAACATTTCAGGTAAGCATGCAAACTGTTTTTCAAACATGTTTTCAGACACTTATCAAGTAAAAGTTGAAGAGTATTTCACTGGACACATGGAATTACAATGGGATTGTGGAATTGACAAATGGTTTACTGGTAAGTAGTTTTTGTTGGAGAAACAGAAATGGAAAGGAAAGTAACTCAAAAGTCAATTCAGGCCTTCAAGTGAAAACAATTGTGCATTTTGTTTTCTCTCGCATTTTAAAGATAGTCGCTTTCGTGTTTTCTAACTTACTTTGCGTAATAGGTTAAGTGTTCTCACCACAAATTCACAAAGTACTTTTTCAAAAATATTGTTACAGAACAATGTAATTTACCGAACATTTTAAGCAGATTACATCAACATCTTGAAAATTGGTTGTTTTGCCAATTTCTCACAACTGCTGTTTCGTATAAGTGCAGTTTTTCTCGTAGACTTGGTGAGAAACAAGAAGTATCCATATGCTTTTGCAGCTAAATCTGTCAGAACTTGCAGTGCAAATAAGACAGATCACTGACGTCATACATAATAGTGGGGGGGGGGGGGAACTTTAAGAATTACTGTAGATAGATGGAAACCAGATATAACAAATATCATTATATTTATAACGCTAAGACACGAAAAATTCTCCAGTGTATGTGTTCTATATATTTTGAGCATGTTAAAATTGCCAGTGTCTCGAGCCTAACTGTGTTCTATATTTTGCACACTGAAATTGATTCCAGCTGGCAGTGGCATGACATTGCTGATATG
>JBCAUG010734520.1:0-11806 GCA_038406175.1 Haplosyllis leylae | reverse complement strand
TTCTAATTATAATTTACATATTACTACAATTCAAAACTGTTTATTGATTCCCCCTACAAATTTCTATGGACAACTGATATGCAGAAACAATAACAATAACAATAACAATACAGCTGGTGGTCAATGAAGCATAACTCTGTGTTTTGACGAGAGCTTTACGTCACAACACGTCACAAGTGGGTACAGCAACCTTAATTAAGAATAATTATTAAAATTGACACATTTCTCATAAATGTACTGACTAAAATTATTTATTAACAGAAATGCTTATTTTTCCTTCCCCACTGTTTTAGCAGTGCAGTTTACTTAAATAACAAGAAAGCCTTTCAGTGGAAGGCGAACCACCTATGCGGGGCAGGTTGGGGTGGGGAGGATCCGTATGCTATGATGCATTGAGCTGGGGGTCTCCCATGAACAGACACGGCTGAAAACATTACCTTCTCGCAATTTGCTGGCGGTAAAAACACCTCACTGCCTGTGTATGAGTGCGCAAACAAAAACACGACTTGTATGCCAAAATATTACCACTGTCTGTTGTTCACACCAATAGTCATTGCTACGTAATTGGTTCAGTATTCACAAGTTGATATTCAGCCAGCATCGTTTGTATAACGCATTACTCTATCAATAATGAATAGATATTTTTATGGAATAATTGCAAATCAATAACCGATAATCACAACTGGAGTATCGTTTTTAGAACACAACTATTTGACCAATGCACAGTATTGTGTAGTATCTGTCCACAAATTTTCTCATACCTGTTTTGGCTCTCACTGACGAAACAGACCTATTGTGATAACAACCCGACGTTTATTGTCTTGGTAATAAATTAATTACTATTGTGATATACACTTGGTTCCAAATACGTACACCAGGTCCATAAACAGAACAACGTTGATTACAACGTGACTCCCATCAGTTTGGTAATAAATAAATTACCATCCATTCACACCAACTGTTGGCTCCGAATATCCATTCGTTGTTGAAGTTGAAGCATCAGCCAACAAATCTAATTGAAATGATAAGGGTTGCATAACTCCAGGTATAAAATATTTAGCGAGGTTTATTGGTTCATTGTATATCTAGAATCTTTAAAAGACCATAAAATATAATGGATTTCCACACGAACAACTGCCATTTATCACTGTCTTGTAAACGCACGAACATTTAAAACCAAGTAAACCAAAACTAATCATTATATTTCCATGAACTATATGCAAGGAAATTGGTTAATAAATCATTTTTAGACGATGCAACAGTAGTGACAACGGTTTTAGAAATATTTTAAGGATCAAATGATATACTTTTGTCCATCAGTACCCTGAGGTACTGTCATGTTGGAGGAGGTGGGACCCGAAATAATGTTATATGATTTTAGAAGTCCCTTTCGTTTTCTGAAATTGGCTATGAATCTACGAACTGTAAGCCCCCTCATGAACTCCCCCTTCATTTCACTTTGTGATATCTTTTACATCCTCATACCAGGAGCGGTTCTAGAATTACTTCAAAAGGAGTTCCTAATCCTCTATTAGGGACACCTACCATATATTTCTGAGAAAAAAATTCCAGAAAGTTCAACCCAATGAACTGACAGGAAATTTCGTCCTTCGGGTTTGTATGCTACTGATTTTCTCATGTAGTTCCACAATAGGTAACTGATCAAAATCCTGCAAAATATTACCGTGGTGTAGAATTTTGAAATGTAATTTAAAGGTTACCCCAGTTAATGGTGCAAGATTCTACTTTCAGGATTTAAATACAAGGCTTTTGCGGAATCATGCAATTTATCTGTAATTTGTAGTTGCAGAATAATAGCTTTGGGATACAACAACCAGAGCACGGTAATCCTGTAATTAGTATCCCATAATTAACTGGAATTGTGTAACTCCATTCCAAGAAAACACCATTAGATGAAGCTTATTTTAAAAAGTCTTCTCCCAGCTGTTGTTCGAAATCAGTAACCTTTAATTCTTGTAATTTTCAAACTTTTAACAAAGTTGATAAGATTGTAAATGTTTTTGTTCATGAACTTTTCAAGTGAAATCAACTAAATTTGTAATTTCAATGGTAGTTTGCTTGCATGCAGGTAACAAGAACATTTGCGACCCAAAAGAACTTCAGTAAATTTCGTCATTTTTGAGGATGTCTGTTTTTAATCGTAAATAAGTAACTAACACAATTATCTCAAAAATAATACAATTATATTTTACGTGAAGGGCATCTTGAGTTTTCCAATACACGGATAGATGGTTCTGATATTCAAAGTTTTTCTGTGGGAAGTGGGCCTTTACCACATGCTCTGCTGGAAACCTGTGAATATCAGTCACCCCCAAGTATGCTGGAAAAACTCTAGTGTCACTCCAATTTCTTTAATGGAAAAATTGTAATTTTTTATTTGTGATTGACCGCCTCCCCCTTGAAAAATTGGTGACGCATTTTTGCCATCGCTATCACTCAGATTTGATGAATGGGATTAATGCTAGGGTCACGTTAATTGGACACATTGTCATTTTTGTCTTATTACCAGTGTCCTCAGACAGTGTGGACCTACTTACTTAAAAAACAATGCTAATTTCTTATTTTACATAAGGCTTACTTTTATTATTGTCCATAATCCGCTTTGAACCCAACTTAAAATTTGTTGGGGTAAAACAATGTATTATTAATGCGAATAACATTTTATTTATCTTATTTTATTACTTTTATAACCAAAGACCAGAATTCCATTTCTCTGAAAGACTAAATTTGTCCGGCCAATAAATTGAAATCGATCTTTCAGAGAAACTTACTATTTAATATTCCAGAATAACTAATAAACAAAACCAAACAAACCTGAACCGAGAAGATAATCCTCAATCGTTGGTTTCTTGAGTACACAGTAGGGTGGCATCCATTTTCGTCATCAGAGTGTCTATACCTTCTCAATTGTTAGTGTAAGTCAACTGTGAAAAATCCTGGTTACAGCAGGCAGGCATACTATTCACGTAACAACCGTGAGGGGGCGGACAAAACTACGTTTTTCAATCAAATTTAAAGATCAATTTGGAAAAGAGTTTCCAAGTGGAATTTTCCACATAAAATTCCATTCGTAGTTGAACGGCCGTCAATGCCGCCGAAGTGGAAGTGCCCTGAAAGCTGACTGTGTGGCCTCTTGGCAAATTTCAATGCAACGTCACAATTCAATAAGCTGGTAGTTGATGACAATTCAGATAATCGCGCTGGACCATTGATCTCACTGCTGGTAAATAGATAAATAATCCGAATTCCCCGTGTATCTCAGATTGTAGAAAATCAATGCCACTTTAAAACACCTAACATTATGCCAAATGGTTCGATACAATGAGGTGTTCAAATCGAGAGTAATTTCTGGCGAATTAGCGCAGCGCGCAATTATTCTGGAGCCAAAAAGAAAATCATAACAACCGTGTAACAAGATTAAAGCCAACTTCGTCAGAATGACTAAGGTTATCGTACTCAAAAATCTAAATGAGGTGAATTGGAATACCTGAAATTTAAAAAATCCACCCACACATGGAGAATATTCTGAATATTCTGTTTCACTTTCTTATTGTACATGTTTCAGGAAAATATTGAGTTTCTACATAAACTTAACATCTACTGCAAAATGTTCTTTTCAGAAATCGTGCATCATTGGAAAAATAAATCACATCAGCTCCCCAAACACAGTATTTGCACAAAAAAGTGCGGCCTATTCATTGGCCCATGAAGCTGAGGCCATAACACTGGGGTAGCTGAGAAAATGCCTCTCCCAGAACCACAAGTAAGCAGACACGACACTGTTTTGAAATGAGATTTTCTTCAAAAGAAATCACAACTACTTTCATTTTCTGTTAACATCAGACTTTTCCCCTTTTCCGTTGAAAATATTTGAGTTATTTACACAAGATTTTGTTCCGTCGTCAGTGTTTTAAAACGTAGACATGTCAGAACGCCTGCACAAATGTATCGACTACTTGTCGTAAGTTCTTGTAGTTTAACGTGCGAACGTTTCAAAATATGTACACATGCCCCATTCGTATGTTCAGTGTAAAATGTCAGCTACTCTCAAGCTGGAAATACATTGGCTTAGTGTTGATTCATCTGGCACTCTGAAAAGGACCGAATTTCAATAACTCTTTGTACGTCTTTTATATGCCTGACCTGGCTGATGACTTAATTTGCACTCTTTTTAAAAAAAAAAACTTTAAACGCTCCAGATTTAGATTCCTGCCAAACTGTCCAGTCGGTTTTAGGCCACTTAATTAATCTCTAAAGGCTCAAGTTTTTACCCCACGCCTCTGAAACAGACCATTAAAAGACGGCTGTCAAATATGTTCGCGGTTTATGACTTCAATCAAAACACATAGAGACTTCAGCCTTTAAGAAAACTTCAGTGACTTTAGATATGCATAAAAATAGTAATTTTTGCAACGGATTCTTTGCTTTTTTCTCACATTCAACAGAGAGGTGGATTTAATAAAAACAACTGTCGGTTTTTGTGATTTAATTGCAGATATTCTGTGCAATTAGAGGAAGGTTTCCCGAACGACCGTGAAATTAGTGATACCAATTTTGTTTGAATGTAAATAATAACTGAGAGCAGGTATTGATTATGGTTGATGAATATTGATTCTCTACTCTCAACCGTCCAGAGAATCCAACCAACATGCACAAGACACATAAACCATTACTCAAAATTGAATAATACCAAAAGTAAATTACTTTAAAGTTTAATGAGTGGAAGCTTATATTACACAACACAGATTAATTTCATTTTCTTGGATATATGGGATTCAGATTCACGATAGATCTAAGCCAAAATTTGCTGTCTGCACCTTGCAACCAAGCAAGAACACAAGTATTCAGACGCAATTGAGTCTTTTCTAAATGACTTTTGGCTGAATTCAGTGACAAACGATACACTCCAGAACTGGGGCTCAAGATAACTGTAACAACAATCAGAGATCCTCCTGGCTGGGGGGGGGGGTTCTATGAAACAATTTCACTTGGCTTCAGGAGGATCTCTGAACGTTGCTTCAAAGAACTCTGCTATACTTAAAAATGGCTGTGATGTCCTGGCTTTGAAACCCAGGGCAGACGTCACCAGAAGTACAAAACAGGGGTATCAGTGGCCCCATGAAAAGAACTTATGTCCTTGAAAAATAAAAAAAGAATTCAGACCATTCCTTATTTTGGTTATTTATAACGTTTGTGACGTTGACTTTAGTGAGGTGGGTAGGGCTGATTAGTTAGTTGATCTATGCATCTGTGTCACTTGTCATTACAGATGGTTGGAATGACCAGATGAAATAAATTTATGAGTTCATTGATTGATTTTATGCCTTTGTTTACAAATTTCGAGTTTTGTCGGTTAATGTTTGTTATTTTCTCCAAATAAATGAATTCATAAAGGAATCTAATGTCTCCAGATCGGAAGAACAGTATGGCCAGAATTATTAGTTGTTTGAATTACGTTTATTAACGTTTATTATCTAAGTAGAAATTTATGTATCAAGAAGTGCGCTTTCTCATTGACAATACAATTAGTGCGGTGACAAGTGTATATTTCACATTGATCTTCCTCATAATGAACAATCAATGAGTAAACACAGTTCAGTGTTGAGGCATTAATTTGAGGAATATATCTCTTTTGGTTTTAGTTTAGTTTAGTTTAATTTGACTTTTCAGTGACGGATTCAGGATTTCCCAGACCGGGGCACCAACCTCCAAGGTGGGGGCGCCAACCTATTATTTGTCCAAATTTCCCCCGAAAACTGCAAGAAAATGAAACAATTTGGACCCGGGGGGCGTCCCTGGCGCCCCCTAGATCTGCCAATGCTTTTATTGGTGTCATATCCTCCTTCTGACAAACGATTTTTCTGCCCGATTTTGCGCCCCCCACCCCTCACCACCCCCCCCCCCCCAGCAAGTACAGATCCAGGGGGAGTAGGGTTTTAGTGTTCAATTATTTTTCATAAATCAAGCTACTTTTTTCTGGCCTCATTTTGCTTGACATACATGTTCTTAAATATACCAAAACTCAGGGCTTATTCACACATACCGACACAGACACCGAAAAAGTTTAGCATTGTGCTTGTGGATCGGACCGAAATTTGGTCCAAATGGGTCCCAGACCCATTTAGCCCGAATTTCGGCCTGTCATCATCAGCATGCTTTTGGGGGATCTAATGCAATCCCCAGACCCTTATAAACTTGAATGGCTGGCTTGGGTACACTTGCAAAATTCGTTCTCAGAAGCTGCTCCTCTGACAAAATCCTGGATCCACACCACACATGAATTTGTTTCTCTCATTAAAACCTAATTTTTCATTCATTTTTTGAGGAAACACAATTTTAATTTATCATCTTGTCATTAATGAAAAGGTATCTGATGTAGGAACTTCATTTATTCTGAGAGTGACAATTTCATGATTAAATTTTGAATTTTTAATCAAGATAAACATACAAAACTTAGTGCCCCGTGTAATGACAGGTTGGCAGTACAGGCGCTGGGGTACCTTCTGTGAGTAAAATAATATGAAACAACATTACAAGTTCCAAAGGACTGTTTCAGAAGTTTTTGATGAAAGTACAATTTCTAGATCTGAAAAGTTGGTCCTTTTATAGCGTTAAAGTCGTTGAACTTTTCTAAATTAATTTGAAATGTTTTTAGTTGAAATTTTGCAGACAATGTAATTTCAGTTATTGGTAAGGTTTGTCAAATTTAAAGTCATTAGAGTAATTATTATTACTGTAACTTTTTTTAAAAATTTTTGAGGACGCAAGTCCTTTCTGTGGGGCCACTGATACCCCCTGTTTTGGACTTCTGGTGATATCTGCCCTGGTTTTCAAAGCCAAAACACCAACCAGTGGCGTATGTAGGGGCCAAAATTTCATTATTTTCACGGGAAAAGTTGATCAAACAACAGGCTGGCGTCTCCTCTGGGAAACCCTGGATCCGCCACTGTCGGCCTTTCCCTTTTATCTATATTAAATTCAAATGTGCCGCTGGTAAATTTGTTTCCGTAATTATTTGCATTTGTTTAACTTCAACCAAATCTCAGCTTTCCCAGGTGGTCTAGTGGTTAGGATTTGGCGCTCTCACCGCCACGGCCGGGGTTCGATTCCCCGTCTGGGAATATATTTTTCTTACAATTTTGTTTTTTTTTTTCCTCGTCTCTGCCAAAAGATTAGCTATACGCCGTGTAAGACATATTTTACAATAGATTCGTAATAAATTGCCAATATTTCTGTTATGTCCCTATCTTTATCCTCCAACATCTGACGGTAGATGTCGCCCTTCATTAAAAAAAGCAACAGAGGACCCCTAGTACTTCCTTTTCCGTTTTGCCATTTTACCGCAGGTAGGGTGCTTGTTATGCTTGTGAAAATCACGATTAATCTTCATCAATATTCTTTGAAAGACGATTATGTCTTAATTGTTGTAGTCTAGGAATATTGTAGAATCAATATCACATATTTGAGAGGGTAAAAATGCTTAAATATTTCATAAATCATCATTGACGCGAGGGCATGGTCAGATACACATGATGAATGAGCTAATATTCTGACACCTCTTGTAGGAGTGTTTCAGAACACTATGAACAGAACAATGCTTAAGTTGTCTGATGTATCTATTCTGCCTGATCAGTTATTAATAAAAAAACCCGTCTTTGTAAATATCTAATTTCGAGTTTGCTTTATGAAATACTTTCAACTTTGCAGCAATGGCTCCAGACAACCGCAAGGGAAAAAAGAAGTCTGCAATCAACGAGACAGTGACTCGTGAATACACAGTGAATCTTCACAAACGCATTCACAGCGTGTGAGTACATTACAGAAGTTAGAAAAAATATTGTAATTGTAGAAAGATTCAATGATGAATACGTGGAATTACCGTTTGAAACAGTAATGAAACGAACTACGTGGCTGCTGTCTGAGAATCTTTTATTCATCAAAATAGTAATTATTTATTGAATTGTCAGCCAGAGTCTGAATTTAGTCGTTGTATGTGTACATTGTCACTAATTTTCCTGGCACATGGTAGTTCAGGAGAGGACACGTGCTTCATTGCACCCAGCTAGTGTTTTGTACCGGAGCATGTACCGTGTAATCTGGTACCACAGCTGGTACGACCCGGTTTGACCCACCGGGTGCCTCTCCAACAGTCCAGCCCACCAGGAGGGTGGACGTGCGCTTAAATGTGCTCCCGCCATTAGGGGTACGCATTGCGTTGGGTACCCCATCGTCAAGTGAGGGTCGCTCTGCTTTCTCACCTCTACAGAGGCTTCAAGAGGAGGGCTCCGCGCGCCATCAAGGAAATCCGCAAGTTCGCGGAGAAGATGATGGGAACTCCTGATGTACGTGTCGACACCCGACTCAACAAACACATCTGGTCGCAAGGAATCAGGTAAGACACAAGTCACGACCTGTAAAACTCTACAAAGAGCCGCAGTCCATGTTTGTGCGTGTAGATGATGCGAGTTTACAATAGATCCTTCTGACCCATCCAGGGATGAGTGTACTTTGAAATCCCTGAGTGTGGACGTTCTGAAGACACATGTCGTCAGCTGATGCATGCACAAATATTAGTATTCAGGTGGCTTTGGAGTATGTCTAGTTATCGCTTATCGGATCGCCAAAGGAAGAGCAACTCTTACGACCAAGTAAATAAGATTCAGTGATCCTAAGCTTTTGCCACATTGTCGCAATAATCAAACATTATAGATAGTGGGGACTGGCAATTTTGAAATTCATCGTTTTACTCGACCTGTAACGTAACGGGAAGGTAATGTTTCCAGTTTGTCAGTTCGGGGAGGGGGGGGCATCTTAAGTCTCTTCCCATGTCCTTTCTGGAGGGAGAGGGGTACTCCAATCTGGTCGTAGGTGCCCCCTGGTCCTAGTCCTGTCACTGCCGGTAAGTCTCTTGCAATCACGCAGGAGGACTTTCTTATGTTGAAAATAAAATCGAGATTAAGAAGAAAGATTTGCATATTATGACTTGTGACTCGTATTGTGCGGAAAACTAGTATTCAAACTCCTAATGACCTCACTCGATAAACAAGAAAGTCCTCCTGCGTGAACGCAAGAGGTAGCAAGTGCTCGGTCTGCTGTCCTATCTGGGGTACCCCCCGTGGACAGACGATTAATGTGTACAAAAAAATAAAACTTGTGTAAATCTCGTGTTTTTGAGCATGAAATTTGAGAGAAAATCAAGAGGTCGAGGAATTTCTTAAAATAGTAAAAGTGGGAACCCTGATGACTCGAGAATTTATTCCTGCCCTTTCGTAGGTAGAGGCATGGAATATTTGTGTGCCTTAATGATCACAAACTTTATAGCGAAATACATGACAATGAGAAATTCAATCTGCACTTTTTACCGTTCATCGTTCTGACAGTGAATGCGTGAACCTTCCCTTACGTGCAACAGTAATGTCTGTATTAAAAAATCAGCAACGTGATTATAGCCACGTTTTTGATTCGACAGTGCAGCACAAGCCACAGTAAATTAAAACTATATAATTTCCAGCCCTTTTGAATTCATTTCAAATGTGGGGTAATTTTAAATGTATTCACATATTTGCAGGAACGTGCCCTACCGAGTGCGTGTACATTTGGCTCGTAAACGTAACGAGGACGAAGATTCACCACACAAACTGTACACCCTCGTCACATACGTACCAGTCACGACCTTCAAAGGTAAGTTTTAGACCTTCATATTTTACCGCCAGGTTTTGCTGTCGACCAAAGTTAATGTCACAAACCGTAAAACTATCGACAGTTAAACTTTCACAAAGCGTGAAAGGACAAAGACCCCGCACCAACATTGAAGCATACTGACCACGCGCACCCCCCCCCCCGTTCCTATTCCTCCAATTTCCCCACTGCTGATTCGTGGCAAGACCTAGCAGAGGAGAGGGAGGGGTGGGGGTGCCTGCTCCCTCGTTGTGTACGAAATCACACGCACGAGTGAAAACATTACCTTTCTCTTACGCGCTCGGGAAAAATGTTCACTGTCGCAACAATTAATCTTCAATACTATCAGCAAGAAACTAAATGCCAAGCATATACGTCTTAAATAATTAAAGAGGCAATTGGTCATCAAAGAAAAGAAAATTACAGAATGTGAACATAATGGTGATTACAGACGAGATTTAATGATGAATACGTGGAATTACCGTTTGAAATAGTAATGAAACTAACTACGTGGCTGCTGTCTGAAAGCATTAGTCTGTAAAAATTGTGGATTTAATTTTGGCCAAATATTACTACAGCAATATGAAATTCTTAATTTTCTTTTCTTTTCATTGCAGGTACGCAAACAGTGAATGTCGATTCAAGCGAATAAATTATACGTTGTGTTGAATAAATGTATAAATAACGAGAGAAACATTTGGTTTGTTGTAATTTGAATGTATTCATTGCAGCTGCTCTTTTAATATTGGATGTAGATAATAACGAGACTTTAGGTCACTCGATCAAATCCAGCGAGTTCCACAAAATTTCACTCGGTCAGATGAATATTCTGTTTAATAAATAGTCGACAGTCGATCCTTTGCAGAAACACACTAATCACGCGGAGAAGTGAAAAAAAAACCCAAAGAGGCTCGTCTAACCCGCAAATATCTGTTACATCTGTGATAGTTGGTAGGACTGCAGAAAACGATATGAGCGTGCAAGCTTTGCCTACAGAACGTAATGCTTTCAGTCCTGTTTGGGAGGGGGGGGGGTTCCATATCCCACGATGCACTGGGACAGGTCCCTCTTCACCCACCCCGGCAAGAGGAGGAATATCGACCTTTGTGGGGTATTTTCCAGAGGGAGAACAGAATTTTCCTTCTAAAAAAAAAACTTGTTTTCACATGGCATTTACCTCGCACACCAACACAACTCGGGAAATTTAAAAAGTAAACGATGTGTCGAGGTCCAGGTGGGATGTTTCCATTATCTTTTTGACTTGTGGCAAATTTTGAGTTGATGAACTGGGAATGAGGCTATTGTGATAGCAATGTGGAGGGAATTATACATAGTTGAAGTTCTCTGACTGCAACAGTCTTTGTTTCAAAAGATTTCTGAAGTACGGTACATGTCAATGTGGGACTGTGTAGTGGACTTTCGGGGTTTCCGATACGACTTTATCCGAGTTTTTCCTAAATAACACTGGCATTTTTGTAGGAAATTGACATCTAGGGGTTTCAAAATCAGCAAAAAAAAAAAAAAAGTTGCCTCCAGTGGGAATCAAACTCACAACACCAATCATCTGTGGATTAGAATTCTAATGCCTTACCCACTCAGCCAGCCTGTCATTCCTTGCCAGTCTCAGATTGTCCAACCCTTATAAAGTGCTGTATCAAGTGGAGCATGAAACAAAGAGCATTCTGTTGAGCACATGTCTCTATGACTCAATGGGTAAGGCATTCCCACTGGAAGCAACTTTATTTTTTGCTGATTTTGAAACCCCTCGATGTCAAATTCGTACAAAAATGCCAGAAATATCAGATTTGTGTTGTTTAGGAAAAACTCGTATGAATATCACTTAAGCAGTTAGGGACCGTTCGCACTGTACGACAACGATGTGAACATTTTATATCGTCAGAAATGGCTTGCATGGTTATCAAGGCGACTGTTCACACTTGACGAAAAAGACAAACTTATGCATTATCTTTGTTGTCAATGGAACTCATTTTTATCGTCATGAAAATTGTCGCTTAGTGCGAACGGTCCCTTATTTCGGAAAAGTGTTCGCCTGTGAGAATTTCGTTGAATCTCTGGTGTGTGCTGAAATCTGAATCAGGTGCCCACC
>JBCAUG010734509.1:0-11807 GCA_038406175.1 Haplosyllis leylae | reverse complement strand
CTGAAATGATTTAAGCCCATGTTTTCAAAGAATTACTGATTTACCATGTTGTCAGGTGTGTAACTAAATTCAAACTGGGCCTTAATTGAGCTAATGAGGTCAACAGTTAACTGGGCAATCCCATTTGTTTGCGGTAAATACATCGGTAAGACAGGTCACTGTTACAAGAATGCAAATCATGTTTTACCTGTTTCTTCAATTTCTGGGTAAGATTCCATGTCACCTTTCCCCTCTGACTTGAGCTCCTTGATGGCATCAACAAAGGCTTGCTGTGATTTTTGGAATGAGGCAGTCTTTTTGTCAGTAATATCATATAAATGTCCATGAGTTTTCAAAATTCAGTTGAGTCCATAGCGGAAACTTCACAGTGAATTTGCTTTGTAAAGCTTATCCTTGTCTTCCATAGTAGTATCTTGTGAATCGTCGTCCTCGCAAATGTCTTTGCGAGCACCAAACCAGAATTTTGAGAGAAAGTTGTCCAATTGAGGTTCATCATAATTCCAATAATCTGTCTCGTTCTCTTTCACATCCATCGCCATTAGAAATTTTTTGAAGGCTTTGTCTGCTTTTTGCTCTGATTTAATAGTATTGTCATTCTGGCATTTCATTCTCTTTAATTCCAACTCTTCATCAGATAGTAACATAAGTCTTTTAGCCACTGTTGATGTTTACAAACAGCGTCTAAAGTCGGCAAAAATTAGTGTTTGTAAGGAACTTTTTAATTGGTCTTAGTTGACATGACGGAACATTAAAATATTCTATTTTCATGATACTGCTTCACAGCGTGGGGTATTTATTAATAATACACCACACTGTGTTTTAATACCCCACAATGTGAAGTAACATGGTGTATTATTAATAAATACCGTGAATATTGTTTTTACATTGATCACTTCTGTCTATGGGAATTTAACATGGAGCCGCCCCTGTCATAGGATAAGACTTGTCACAGCATATACAGGACTATTTGATACAGTATATATCCCTGGTACACACAGGGCTATTTAATATATTGTGCAATGTATGCAAATCGAGCGTTTTAAAATTCGCCAATATGTTGTTTCCGATAGGTTGAAGATGAACAAGAGAAGTTCGACCGCCTCCAGATGGCGCTGCTGTTGGAAAATCCAGATTCAGCAGCATTTTACAATGCCAAGATGCGAACACAGAGGAGAGTAAGTAATTATACAGCTTAGAATTCTCTGACATTGCGCTTTTTTTTATGAAATAGACATCACAAAAAGTATGTAGAAGAATATTGTTATTTTTGAGTACTGATTTTCTTTTGAAAGAAAACCTACGAGTCGGCAATGAGACAAGCTCAGCCAAGTCAACGAAACAAACCAGGCACGCCAACAAGGAACATGAAGCACGCGCCGCCAAATACCATGACTGTTTATGCACTATAAAAGTGTCCCATATTGGATTGTGTAAAATAAAATTGCAAAGACATCCAATACCCAGTGGGCTATACGTCATCTCCTTCATGCATCATGAAACAAAAAGTACAGTAAAATTCCA
Source organism: Haplosyllis leylae (assembly GCA_038406175.1). Taxonomy (NCBI): domain Eukaryota; kingdom Metazoa; phylum Annelida; class Polychaeta; order Phyllodocida; family Syllidae; genus Haplosyllis; species Haplosyllis leylae. The sequence continues at coordinate 10,286 of JBCAUG010734509.1, read as the reverse complement.
GCTTTATTACGTTCCCTTTTTTTTTGGCAAGTACACTCAAATGTATGTTTCTTACATTGTACTTTGGTGACACTTTTGTCAGATTAGGGCAATTTCTTTCAAGGCCACCATTCACTTTCCACCCATTATGGATGGCTGTGATTTGAGATAAAGGAAATAAGTAGTCGGCAGATGTCACTGCAGACTTGCTTTTACTTATTTTTGAATGTCAAAAATTGCAGTTCTATTGTCTGTGAAAGTGTGCCGTCATCGGGAAACGTTGAAATTGTTCTCATAAAAAGCACATTGTGATATTACTGATTTTCGCATCATTTACCCTTTATATGACATGTTTTGTTGATTCATACGTTTTATTGTCTTTGATCATGTTTCGAGGCTCTGTGATAGTTTTCAAAGGACTTTCGTTGTTCCGTATGATAATTATGTAATTGTAATAAAACTTACACAACGTTATTGTCAATTAATGCATTTATTATTGTAAATACAAGTGATATCATTTGCAAAACAAGCGTTTGTTAATGGTGCGCAAATATTTTTCTGGGGGTATAAATCACCCAAATTTTTACTTCAGATGGCGCCATCCATTGATTCGGCCAAACCCTTAGTGCTACACCCGCTGAATCTTTGATTTAAGAAAATTATAAATGCTAAACATGCAAATTGTTATAATACTTTTAAGCTTTCATTTGCACATTATGCTGTTGAATATTACAATAGCAACATCTTAACATTCGACTAGACTGAAATTCGATGTTTTTTATGCGTTAACACAAATCAATTGTTCTACTTCTACTATCTTCTGATAATTGTTGGAACGATGGAGTTACCATCCTCGGCACGGATAAATTGCTGCGGTGATGCTATCTCCAGAATGTAGGTAATAATGTCCGTGCATCGCTGCCGTGGCACAGGCCTGAAAGGAACACTCGTTATGGTGTGTTCACACCGACAGAGACCGAGACCACATAAAAAATGGTTTGTACAGAATTGTATGAAGATGTTCATACTGCACTGAGACACCATTGCCATTGGGCACTAATTTTACCGGTCACGGTGTCTGCTGGTGTGAACGCTCCCTTACTGGATGAGGACTCTTTAACATATGTTTACATTTCAAAAACTTACGTGATATGGCAGCAAGAATAACATGCTTCCGACTGGATGTGCATTGAAATCCAGTTTACCATCAATGGGCTCCACAATACCAACCTCTTGTGACATTCGAAAAAATCTACAATATATAATTGTGCAAGTCCCGTAGAGATCGCTTACATTTCGAAGTGTCACTGCTTCAATTTATGAACAAATAATCCACATGTCAAAATATACCTCAGTTCTGGATGTTCCTGGATAACGCTGATGGAGCCATGGGGTATGGTGTCATGAGGATTTTTTCCTCCATCATGACTCAACGCCAAGAAGCCTGCATCAACTAGCATCTGATTCCGCAGGGGGTAGTGACTCAGTACACGAGTTGCTACTCGACCTGCGATATCACTCTGTGTGCAGGAGCCTACCAAACTCTGTTGCACGTCTGAATAGTTCAAAAATACGATTTTATCAGTTTAGATTTACTTATTCATTGAAAAGCTACACTGTCGATTGCGTGTGAACGTTTTCTTTACCGTAAAGTGCGTAATTTCCTGGGTGCACCTCGGTCAGTAGCTTCACTAAGTCGCCAGGCTGACTACAGGAGGGTGTCGACCCCATTGCGACTTCCAAATTCTCTATTCCAACGGCTTTTAGTCTACGGATATAAAACAAAGAATTGCAAGAAAGATGATGTTGAGATATATCCTACTTGAGATAATTGATACAAACAAGTCCTTTGTCATTCATATCTATTTATTATCTTTTCGTATCTACGATAATATTTCTTAGTACAATGGAACAACATAGAAACAGCTGGCTACATGTTGTGGGTGCTGAATGGTGACAACCTTTTTGGCAACTCCTCATATATTTACGCAGTCGTTAAATACTAACTTGGGAGATTTAATTAGGCGACCAAGTATGTTACTCACGTGTTGTCATGCAATTAATTAGTAAATCAATCAGTTGCTTCAAACTGGTGTACAAAGAACGCGATTAAACAAGGCAAAGCTTCTGGTTCAATAGTAAAACTTGGAATGATAGTGATGCATATGTACACGTACCTGATATTTAGATCAGCCATACGTTTAGCAACCTCATTGCTCACTTTATTAAGTGCATCTTTCCCCTGAACACCGTAGGAATGGCCTTCGTGTGTGTATAAACCTGTCAAGCGATCTAAGATTAATATCTGAGGCAAAATAAGCAGTGTAATATTTCTTAATTTACAATTCATTTCAGGATTCTTAAAGCATGTATTCGTAATTTGAGTATTCAGAGTAACGTATACTCGGTCGTTGAGTTTTAATTGTCAGTTGATGTAATTAAGTCACACATAATAACTACCAGCGTTCTTTCACAGTCTGTTGTTTGATCTAATAATGCTCTGCCTAAAGTAAGAAGAAATTCCTACCTCTCAAAACTACATGTTCAGAGCTGTGTACTTTCTTTGCCAGTTCAACACACTCCTCCGTGTCCCATTGAATTCCCTCTGGAATAGTAATAACGAATTTTTTGAAAACAGAGTGTATGACGTCGTGACGTGGGCAACATTCACAATACTGGCACGTAAAATGACGTCACTGATAAACAAATCATAGCTAATCACTGCAATCCTCCCCAAATCAATCACTAAGCTGACTCTGACAAGCCAGCAATGAAAAATACAAATTAGTTCAGTATTGGACCCTTTACCTCGATGGTAGCCGACATCTACCTTCAAGAACACAGACCACTTTTTGTTCGGAATAATCGAACATGTTTCTAAAAGCTTCAAACCATTCTCGCTGTCCATCAACAGGTGAAATGACTCCAGCTTCTCTCTGAGTTTTTTTAGTCTTAGAATAAAATGTACAAATGAAAAAAAAAAGATTCAACAATCATGGGAAAATATAGATGGCTGGTAAAAAAATATTGTCTGTGAGGTTTAATATCATGTCTAAACTTAATCGGCTCATGTGAATAGGCAAATCTGATCGTCTCCCGTTACCTTGGTAACTTATCAGCTGAAAATATGTAAGCATACATAATGTCATCAAATCCCGAGTCTGCGAAATGCTCTGCCTCTTTTACTGTTGATACCGTTATGCATCTCTTAGTCCCATTGGTCATCATTTCCCCAAGCTCTCTGAAGAAGTAAGTAATGGTTAGTAATATTCAGAGATAAAAATTATCCGAAAATTACTCATCGATACATTAAACTGTCTTAAAAATCCTCGAATAATTTCTCAAAAATAGTTACTCAGACTAAACTTACACTGTTTTATGCGTCTTCATATGGGGTCTCAGATTTACACCTAGTTTTTCACATCTTTCTCTCATTCTTTTGATATTTGCTTTTGCAACGTCAATGTCGATAATGAAAGAGGGAGTTTCAATGTCTTGCAATTTCTTTGGTAACTCCATATTCTCACCTGTCTGAAATAACTATGTGAAATGAGTGAAATTTTCTGACAGTTATGAGTTTGCATCACAAATATTTGTGATGGAAGATTTCACTCATTTCACTATCTAGGATTCAAACTGCATTCACTTTGACAAAGAATTTCGATATACGGACAAACTCCGCTCATAAATTCACGTTTTTGCTCTCGACAGCATCTATCTCTGACTGCTTTCTATTTACTGCAATAGTTAGCACATGCATAGCAGTAAATTCTGTTCGTACCTACTAACTACTTCTAGCCCAAGATTCTCAGCAAATGGCTTCAAATAGCTCTCATTGGTTATATGGAAGAACCAGAATATAATACATTTTGGTTAAGAGATTTTAAATATAACACGGTTCACACATTTTGTTTAAGAGTTTTTAAATATAACACGGTTCACACATACTTGATTTGACTGGTACAAACTGGATTCTAAAAGTGAGCGATAATTACAGCTCCAACATTCAAATGGTGTTTTCCTTACTGTTTTCGTTTGTCATCTACTGATTGCACATCTGATTCAAACTATGAATGCTGATGTAATAACTGACTGTTATTCACTGCATAGATCTATTAAATACACACGGTACATACATTTATCTCTATGGCTAAATATATCACCTCAGTATCAATATTTCAATGGACAGCGCTAAAATTAAGCGCAATACCTCAAAATTCCCATCACAAACAGTTGAAACCTATTGGCGGATCTAGGGGGGGGGGGGGGGGGCGGCACCAAAGACACAATAAACGGTTGGCCCCCCCTCCCCTTTGGGTTGGTGTACTGAGTCCAAGAAATCCTGGATCCGCCAGCGTGTGCTCCTCCATGTCCTTATCAAGGAAATACCGATACAAACTGGACCCTGTCACACATCAGTTCTTTGGTCAGCCCTTGGTATTCATGGCTGAGGCCCAACCCTAACAGCAGTGTCTGCTTGGGCTATTTAAATTCAAGAAGGCAACAAATGCCCCATATTTGGTATCAAATGGACCCTCAACAAATTATGTACATTGTATGATTTCTGAAAATTTTAAGTAGTGGTGTAGGAATTCCTTATCAAAGCTCATAGAACATGGCCCAGCAGTGGTCTTGCATTGCACATACATTACGCGTGTGAGCTCCTGCAATGTTTTCCCTGCAGTACTACTTAATATTGTCAGAAATTATACCAAAAGAAACTTGTTGAAGGTTCATTTGATACCAAATATAGGGGCTTTGCTGCCTTCTTGAATTTAAATGGACCTAGCATTTAAATGGATCTATCATCTCAGACACTGGCTTTATCAATGCATAAATAATCCTCTTCATTGTCCTTATTGAGATAGGTGCCAGCCTTGTCTCATTTCTAACTACAGTTTTACCACTGACCCAAAAAGACTGAATATTATGCACCCCTATGGACTTTCTATGGTGTATTTTTAGGAGTGCAATGTCCTTCACTTTGCGTGCCCTGTGCTATGTATGTAATGTTATTCTACACAAGTTCCAGCGTTACTGACATTGAGACTTGTTATGAGAATTAGCATTACCAATTTTTATATCACTGTAACTTCCTATTGTTAAGTTGGGCAACCCCAAATCTACCTTACAGTTTCCAATAGAAAATACTTAATGAAAAGTTACAGCAGCACAGAAATGGACAATTTCATTTCTTGTCACAAGTCTGAATATCAGAATATACCACTTTTGCAAAATATCTTAAAGCTGCTTTCTCCATGAAATAAGAAACCGATTTCAAGTCCAACGTTTTGAAAATACTGGCCTAAATGCTTGAACATTACTGCTAGTACTGCTTGATAACCGTTTAATTACTTGATTAGATAAATGGTTACTGCTTACTGCGTCTGATTGATTTCATTTTGGTGTCTCATTTGCTAAACACAAGAACAGAAACCAATTAAATACAACAATTCTATTTGGTTTCCCAGTGAAAACCAGATGGAAGACAAGTGATCACTGAGATATGTATTTGAGCACAAAGTGCATAAAATACTGCAAATTTGTGTAAAATTAATAATTTGTTTAGTTATTATTAGGATAGTAAGGTTAAAGCAGTGGTACACATACTGTCTTATGGCAAATAGGATAGGTCAAAGAAATAACTTGTGATACTTGTTTACTTTTGATCAATTGCAAAAATGGAAAGGGGGTTGCTATTTCTGGTAACTAGGAATAAACACAATAATTAGACTCTGACCCCAAATAAGATTCAGGCCAGGAAACACACGTAACAGTATCAGGTTAGGTAAGGAATACAATTTGGTTCAATGACATGACAATTTATATTTATTAATATTGTTTGCAGTGTTGAAAGGAATAGTAGTTTCAGTTCCAAATCAATGAAAAGTATAAAAGAAAGCAAGACGTAGCAGTATTTTTGACTGTCTAACAGTAATGCTGTCATGAAAGCTAGTAGCTGGTAGTTTAGACAGCTGAGCACATTAAAAGTGAGAAAGCAAAAGAAAGCACATAGATCTGAATAACTAATAATGTTAATACTGTTTACAGTATTGCTCATCACATTATTCATAAAACTGGACTGGACCATCCAGTTCTGCTTTCAGAATCGAGAAATCGAGGTGATGGTAATGGTACTTTTTGGAGCCAACCATGCTGCGAGGAGGGTCGCCCAAAATGTTCAGGAAAGGGGGACGGCTCTATTAGATCCTCCACAAAGTTCAGCTGAAAGAAAACAACAAGTTATGGTGATCTGTGATCAAATACTTAAGAACATTTATTTGAGTAAATGACCACACATGCAAATTTATAGTATTTTAAGGGTCTATTAGCGTGAGCGAAGGCGACATCGCTAGAGAATAGGTCCTATTGATTAATACTGGTACCATTCAGACTGGAGCGGGAGCAGCATCGCTAGCGTCATCTCTTGAGAATGGGTCCAGAACCCATTTGATATTTTGCCACTACCGAGACCTAGCGATGCCGCTCCTGCTCACGCTATCGCTCGGTGTGAATAGAATTTAAGGTGTACATTTATGTACAATAACTCTCTGCCATAACTAAATGTTAAAACTTTGTCATATTTTACTGTGTAAGACCCAAAAAAGACAACAAATATCCAAATACACATGTGATGACAAATCAGTAAGAGATTTGGTGAACACATTCAGAGTATTGGTTTTCATTTGGATGAACAAGTTTGACATTGAAACACTTGATGGCACGATTTGGTTTGCTGTCTCTGATGACTAGTCTTGGATCCGCTTCGAAAATAATTAACCTGAAAACAGCCCCTAATTTCTCCTCGCAATGTAGATCTATTTGTTTGACCTGACCAGTTTCTGATAACAATAACATTCTTTTGTTATCACCATCAGCGACAAACAAGTAGGATGTTTGTGCATCATCCCATGGCTGGCATATTTTTCCTTCTATTCTCCAATGCAAGCACCACATTGTATTTCCGCTGTCTATGTTCACGGCTTTTATCATATGATCCGCTTGAGAAGTGAGGACCAACATACCCCTATTCTTTACATAGCACATTCCACTGACACCACAGAGGCCCGTTTCATGACTACGAATTAACTGAAAGTTCTTAGTCGAACAATCTAATTCCAGGATGTTCTTTCCCTTTGAGTCATACACCAAGAGGGTGTTTTGTGATTTTGGCCCTTTAGTCTCAGATTTTGTTTTCAGGTCAACTATGCACCATTCATCATAATCAAAAACACGACTTCCACATTGTCTCGTGAATTCATTTCGAAACCAACCAACGCACATTTTACCAGGGGAATGGGCCCTGTTCTCGTAAGCTATGCGCCTGGAACCGCCTTCTTTGGTGTACAATCTTATCTGCTGACAATCGGGGCAGGACTCTATGATGTAGTTGGTTGAGTCAATTGGTGTGCAGATGGTTCCTGCAGACCAGTTGTGGTGGCACTTTGAAGGCCAGGAATACAGCAGGGTTCCCCTTAGAGAGTAGATTTTAACAATGTGGTCATAGGGCGGCTTCAGCTGTTTTCCTCTCAAAACAAGACTCTCGTTCTCCATTGTGCACATAGTCACCTGGGAAATGTCAGGATCCCAGTTGCAGGCTTCTGATAATATTACAAATGGCTGAAAAAAGTGAAAACTTTTCTTTTGTAAAAACAGCAACTTTTGCACAGAGTTGTTTCTAATAAAAAGTTACAAATAAAAACTTCGCCAATGATACACGATACATGGTTATTACGTCATTTAGCTTAGAATGGTTATTCATGGGATAAAATTGATTCTTTTCATAGACTGGGAAGCGGACTATAAATCGTAAACCAATGTTATTTCAGATTTCGGGTTCTTTGAGAAAGTGGCCGAAATGTTTGAATAGATCTATAACATTGAATGAAAATGACTTGATAGCATTGTTTCAGTATACCCTGAATGTTAGATCTATCAAAATGTATAAATTTACGCATTACAATAACAAAGAACAAGAACACCCAATGGTGCTCAAACATATTTGGAGTAAAAAGAAATGAAAGATTATGCTTACCTCGTTCATATTTTCTGTGTTGTGTAGACCTCAGTAATCACAGTCTATATTGAAATTCACAGTGGCAGCAATTGCACATAATGACCCACATGAGGCACATCAATTAACTACAGTACCATCAGCTCATTTTTTGCAATATCTCATTTGTAAATAGAGTCTACGATTGCCATGAACTCATACACATGTGTAGATCTAAGTTAATTTTGAAGTGTGCCAGGGAATATCTGCTTTCAATGCCCATTTGTGTCACAAGGAAAATGGACTTGCCGACTTTTTGGATAACCCTTCAGTTGGGAGTGTCAGAATGGTTGAGAATAAATATGCAACAGTCACGGTTGAAAGAAGCCCGACAATTAGATCATTTTACAAGGCAAGAAATATGTTGCATCTCATAAACTGAAATTATAAAAATCAAATCAAAACAGAGGAAAACAAAAGAAAGTGTAATTACGGAAAACCTTGATTGCTATTGATACTTGTCACAAAAGAGAAAAAATACGGCTTCTAAGGGATAAATAAATAGAAATGCTTTATTTATTCCAGACACACTTTTTGTGCACGTACTTTTGTGCACGGACAAATTTAATAGAAGATAATGCTCTTTTGTTTACATATTCCCATCAATTGCCTCTTTTCAATGGACAGCCACAGACACACCCTGCAGGAAGAGCATTTATTTCTGACTGTTTTCGATATTTCAGTCAATTCTGACTGGGTTTTAGAATGGTCTTCTATGAGAAAACACATTTGGAAACAGTCTAAATAATTTAAATTAAAAAGCACAGCTACTGCACAACTGATAGATGTACCACTTCAAGACATGAAGCCTTTCAAACAGAATCAGACGTACGAGTTTTTTTAAATCTTTCAACTAAATTAATTTGTCAGCCACATACGGCATGAATACTAAAACTACGACCGCTCACTGTATTTGACATAGGACGAAGACAAAACCATGTTTCAATTGAATTTTCAATAATTTCATAATCATTAAAGATTAAATATTTCGTATGAAACAGTTAACCTTCGTATTAAGTAAAGCAGTCTCAAGACTAGTTCCTGTCTCCAGAGGTCTGCCAACTTGCCTTGCAAAGAAGTTTTGACTTTTGTTCTGCTTTATTGAAATAGATCTACCATATATCATAGTACAAATTATTGAAATTGTTACTAAATCATATAGATCTATTTCATTGTTTATGACCTGCAGTAGTTACCAAGAAATCAATTGCATTTTGTCAAAGGCAGAATCTCAGTACTTTTAAACTTTCATAGCTTGTATCTGAAGTCAAGTTATTTTTCAAAGGATAAGAAAAAATTTTACTTAATTTTCATGAAAACAATGGACTTTTAAATTATTGTCCAGGTTTTTAACAGTAGGAAATCATGCAGTACTAAATTTTAAATGTGTTGCATTTAGTTTTTCATTTTATTTGTTCACCAATTAGTTCTGACTGCTTGATTTCAATACTGACTTGAATGTTTGGAGAGAACAGATTTTTATCCCAAATGACTTTTTTAATAATGTTCATTTATTGTGTTTTTAGATAACTGCTAGGCAGAACTGAATTTAGGCATGGGCAACTAAGCAGAACTTCAAACTGAATCCAACCTGTGGTCTGGCAGTTGATCAATCAAACTCTGGAAATTCATCAGTTTGAAGTTTTCAGACTTAATCGAGTTTTTCTACAATGACCAGAACACCAAGTTGACAGATCTGGCAATTACTTCTTACCTTGTTTTTTCCTATGAAAAAATACGAATTACTCTCAATTAAGAGAAGACTAAACAATGCTAAATTAGAAGTTGAATAGTCCACGTACATTACTATTGTGGACATGAATGCCTGCCATTTGGCTACACTTGTAACTTTCAACTTCTTAGAAATTATTCAATTACCACTTCTATTTGCGGTAACGTCACGTCATAAAATTTTGGAGGAAAGATCAATTGTTACTCCTACAAAAAGAACGCAGTCTTATGTCTGTCAGACATCTGGTTCATCGTGAGAATCAAAAGATGAAATAATAGTTGTTAGAGAATATTGGGCCACTATGGCGGAGTAATTACGTAATCACCGCATTCAGGGTGATTACGTAATCACTCCTCCATAGATGGCCCTTTGAACTTTTGGTGACCTTTGGCTGAAAAATTACATAAATTTTTGAACTTTTGGTGACCTTTGGCTGAAAAATTACATAATTTATTCCGCCATAGTGGCCCAACAGTTTTAATGTATTCCACCATAGTGGCCCAAGTATTTTAATTTATTCCT
>JBCAUG010734498.1:0-11807 GCA_038406175.1 Haplosyllis leylae | reverse complement strand
CCCCTTTTCTTCTCAGTAGTGCTTCTTGACTTTCCCCCCCCCCCCGCATCCAGTTGTGTGATATGACGGCATAACTTATTTTCCAACATATAACCATGGCTTTCAGTCTGAACCACACTGCTAAAATCCTCTTCATGTGATTTTGGAAGCAGTTAACTGTGAACACTTATTTTCTAGATAATTCAGATATAAGGGAGGTTCTTACAGATGGTCGACATGTCTTCAGTTTCAACTTTGAATTGCCCACGGAGTGAGTGAATATAATTAATAGTTTCTAACACCAAGATACATTTTGTGAAACTTGCATTGACAAACACGATTGTTTGCTTTTAAAGGGAAAATCAAATCAATTTTTCAGGGGCATCGCCACATCGTTTGAGGGGAAACATGGTAGCATACGCTTCTGGTTGAAAGCTGAAATGGACAAACCCTGGTCGTTTAATCACAAAACGAAGAAAGCCTTCACAGTTATAAGTCCCATAGACATCAACAAAGCGGAATACCAGGTGAGACACATGGTATTACTGTTGAACTCTTTGTAACTTAATTAAAATGAGGCACCACATAATAATTAATATATCTTTCACATAATTTTGTTCCTTTGGTTCCATCTGTATTCTATTTGGTCAGGTGCCTGTAGAAAATAATATTGAAAAGACTTTATGTTGCTGGTTGTGTACGTCGGGGCCTATCTCAATATCTGCCCGTACAGATAGAAGAGGTTATTGTCCAGGTACGTTACTTATGGTAAAGATCACACGGTGACATTTACAATTGAGTTCTTTTTATTTAATGTAAATTATTAACTTCCTAAAAATCTCGTGTGTGTCCTAAAAAATTGGAAGGTAACTTTTAATATCCGTGCAGGAGAGTCAATAGCCATCTCAGCAGATTTTGAGAATCACTCTTCGAGGACAATCATTCCATACGCCACATTACACCAAACACAGACGTTTTTTGCCAATGGTAAATCGCGGGTCAGGGGAACAAAGTTTACAGTGCTCACAGGTACATTATTACGCCTAGTTTCTACAATGTGAATGCATCCCTGTATGGAATACAAAATCCATACTAAGACTAAAAGAGAAGAATTAGGGTTTATTTCCGGTCTAAAATCATTGAATATACAATTGGAATCAGCATCACTTTGGTATGAAACATTTCATGAGTTGCGTGTAGAATTGTTATAAGATGTCCGAAATAGATTGTGAATCGTATTAACAGGGTGTTTGAATTTTTGCAGGGTTACCGGTGGCACCGGGTAATAGGGCCACTTGGGATGCTCAATTACTCAAAATTCCTGCCGTGTCGCCCAGCATTATCAATTGTTGTGTTATTAAGGTCGAGTATTACGTAAAGGTAGGAAATGTATGCTTTGCTTACAAACGAAATATCACAAAATATCAGACTCATTCACTTAACTGTTTTAATTTTATTAAATGTGTAAAATTGTGAGTCTACAAATTTTATTTTACAGGTTGCTCTTCACATACCAGGAGCGTACAATCTTTCAATGCATTTGCCTGTGGTGATAGGAACGGTTCCATTTCGTCGTATTTCTCCTTATTTGATGCAAACGGCACGCATGTACCAGGATTCAAATACAGACTATTATGGAACCCACTTCTTGCCTGCGCCACCACCATACAGGGAAACTGCCACACCTCCACCTCCTTTTGAAGGTATTGCTTAATCATTGACGTGTAGATGCTGTTTTGATTCTAGCTGGGCACTTTAGATCAGTAGCTGTTAATTTCATTTGATGGTGACACTGACTGGTCAGAAGCAAGCAACATTATCATTTAAATATTCCTTGCAAAATCATACAAAACACCAAGTGGCACTTACTGGTCATAAGAATTATTTGCTGGTTCAGTTTTACTGCAGTTTTGATGTAGTATTCGCCAGAAGCTCTAATTATCATAAGAGTGATCAGAAGCTCGCTCATTATCAAACAAGAATGTTTGTCAGCATTATGTCATTCCTGGAGTATCGTTTACAGATCTCTGGCACATCTCATTTTTTGCCAAATCTTGCAATATCTTGCTATTAATGCTCCTTTATGATACTCGGGTATCATTAAGCCACAAGTAACTGGTGAGTGTCCTTAAGCACTTCCCGTTAGGTATCATCAATACTGAATAGTGTCTGTAAGCACTTCCCAGATATCTTTAACCCCAAACAGAGGGACCAGGTGTTAATTTCTTGCAAAAATATCTTTAAGCCTGAGACAGAGTCACCTAGTGTTAATTTCTTTCAGGAAATATCAATCTGTTCACAAGCAAGCAAACACCATAGTGAGAAGATAAGTCGCTCTGCTAGAACAGGCGCGACTAATAAAAGCACACCAAAATTCAAGTCTTAAATATTTCTTAATGCTTATCTGTCTTTACGTATTAGAGCCACCAACCTATGTGGAAAGTTACACTGGTGCTGTAGATATTCGAGATGAAGACGACGACATGCAGGGAACCATGGGAGATTTGACCTACACCCCAATGTACACATACGTGTACGATTACAGATACAGACCTCCGCCTGCTTATTCAGAAGTATGTGGCACACGAATGGTATTGTAACTTTCGAGCATATTTTTAATCTAACAAAATTTTTTATTTCCAAAAGAAATGTTTCAAAATGTGTACAAATCATGTAAGTGAATGAAATGAAATTGCAGTCTTCTTAATTTCTCCAGGTCGATCCTTTTCCCGGTTCAGGACCAAATACGTCGAGTAGCAGATTATGATACGACTGGCAGTTAAGAAAAAGTATTCACAGAAACAGGACCGATTACAGTCATGGATGAACGTGGCAGAGTCGACGTTGGGTTAAGTTTGCCGCTTTTGAAGACATTACTCGCGCGCCAATACACAAAAATTGGTATTCATTTCGTGGAGTTACAAAATCTTTGCGAAGGAACTTCTTGTGATGTATTTTATGACTTCTGGCACATTTGTCAATAATAACGTCTGAATATTTCTTAAATTTATATCAGGAAAGAAGGTAGTCATCGAAAGCAGTATTGAATTTCTAGATCAAAAAGTTTCTGCAATCTCACAAAGTACACATTTGACAGTATTATTATTGCACCTTGTTTTTTTATTTGTGCTTAATGTTTTAAAAGTTAGGGTCAACATTTAAAATTTTCAATACTAGAAAGATATTGTTAATTCAAATGTATGTTTTTCTACTGCTATCTAAATAAGGCTATTCTGCTCACGAACTCGTGCATTGTAAAATTGTAGATGGTAATTGCCCCAACTTAGAGCTAAAGGGTTTCAGTAGAACAAATGATAGTAGAACGAACCACGGTTGAAGCCCTTTTTTGATATAAACTATTCTTGCTAGACGTTTTTGTACAATATTTTATGTAACTGACAGGGTATGGAAACTGGATTCAAGACAACAAACAAGATGAAACCGATCCAGTGCCCTGCTCAGAAGGGTAGGAGATTGGTGTGGGTTACAGGACACACATTATCTACTGGGAATGCCATACTGTGAAAACAGCACAGATTTGATGTTAGGCCACACCTTTTTCATTTTCATGAAAAACTATTGGCCAAAAATAGCTGGGCACTCACTCCACCCTTCCCACCCCCGCTATGAGAAAACTTGGGTCTGTCATCATGTCTGTCAAGAAAGGACATTAGCCTAAATACCCATCGACTCACATGTCCTGTATCCAAAGGGCTCCGTCAGGTATGCATAGAACTTTGCAAACGTATCAGTGATAGTCTGTGTCGTGTGTCAAACAGAAAAAAGATCAAAATGTTGCACAATTGTAAATATAATTGTACACACAGATAATGAGCAAAAATAACGCTTTGGTAGATCTATGTAGAACTTCACATACATGCATACATTCATGTAAATTTCTTACGTTTCGCCCACAGCTATATATAAATTTCTTACGTTTCGCCCACAGCTAAAAGCTACACGACTGGACGATCATAGTAATACTGACTTTATTACAGTTGTTCTTTGCAAACATAGTATGTAAATAGATAGTTGTAGCACTTCTATTTTACAGACGACACCTGAACTTTTAGATCTGGTCAAGGGTCTCAAAACTAGTTTTGTAAATTTACAGTAGTTTTTGATATTATTTAATCTACCTAGTTGCCAAAACTATTACCTTTTTTGTCTTCGAAAAAATGTTTATTGCTGAATTGGTATGGCATTCACTATGATCCACTTGCTTCATATTAACCAAAGAAAACTAAAAACTAAACGAGCTGTTACACGAATGTAACCCAATAGAGTTTTTGACTAATTTGTCATTTACTGCCACATCCTGGCGGTTCATGTCAGCATTGACAGTCAATGGTTGCAACCCATTCGACAGCGGTTTTTCGTAAATAACACAACAAAATTAACATGTCTGTCAATTATGTATTATAATTTGGGATAGACTATCAGTTGTGTGGGACAAATCAGTTTTGTAGTGTGCAGTTATTAATCAGTATGCAAGCAGTTTCTATCTTTAAAGTTTAGATGACTGATTTTTAAGATAAGCCAAAAGAGTGTTGACAGATGTGTCCGTTTTGTGTTGTTGGTGATTTACGAAAAAGTCGAATGTCAATCCTGGCAGAATATTGTCAAGATTTGGCAGGAAATGACAAATTATGTAAGAAGTCCACGATAGTGTATACAGTCCAATTGCCAGAAGGTTGGCAGCGCTGGAGCAAAACTGACTGGGCACAGAGCCGAAAGAATTTGTGAAACGCACCGGGGGCTTTCTTGATTTCTAGTAATCCCCGTCCCCTATCGTGGACTTAAAATGTGAAGACGTATTTACCTGTTTAAATTTAACTATACCGAAGTACAGATCTGTTGACAATATGTTTACTTCTTCTAGTTTGTTATTTGAATTTCAGGAAATCAGTCAATGCATGATATCTGCATTATATATGTTACTGTTGATTTTGTTTTATCTAGTCAAGTCTCTTGGAATATCTTAGGTAGCTTTTATGTTAGATTCCATAGAAATTGCTTTCCATTGCTAGGTAGACCAAGTTTTTTACTGGTTTGGTTTGGTTCTTACAGTTACAATGTGATAACAAAATGTACAGAACAAGTTGCACATTGCGTTTATGTTACCTTCACAACTGTCGTTACTATTTATAATGTTCTTTTGTGTAAAATCTTGTCACCACATTAATGTGAATAATGATGTTCAATTTAACGCATAACCTAATATTAGATTGTCCAAAATAAACAGGTAGATATTGTATTACTCTATGATGTTTATAGAATTCGTTTAACATCCATCGAATATATTTTGCAAAAAAAAAATCTTGATTGTAATATGTGTAGTATACTGAATGATAGGAAACTGCTGACCTGTCATTCTTTGTTTTCGTTTGCAGGGTACCGAACTCTGTACACAGGTGGCGTATTTAATACCAAATTTTATATTTGTACTTGTTCAGAAAAAAATTGCTTGACATAGAATTATGTGTTGGAAGTTTTCTAAACAGAAAAATAATTCTAATATGTTTAGTTATGAAATTAGGTTTCTTAAGAATAAAAAATATGAGTCTTTAATTAAATGTACTTCCCCCGTGTGTTATGTAGCACATAGCATTTAAAAATAGGTTTGAAATATGGTAGATACAGAGCGTTGTGTGTTTGTGCCATTTCATATGAACAAAAATATATTTATTCAATACTAATAAAGGCTTTGTAGAAAACGACACCAACTGTGTTATGTCTATGTCATTCCGTTTATTGCTACTCAAGGACGGATAAAGGACTTTTCCTGAGAGGAAGCACTTGCCATATATTTTCAGTTGCCTGGTCTCAAAAGAGTAAAGTGAATTTATCTGCTGAATATAGTGTCAGTAGGGACGGCAGATTTGGCTTGATACATTTTCGGATCCTTTCATCTAACTCTTCATGTCACATCTAATTCTTCATCGCACATTGTTTCATCTCATTATCTCTCTTTAATTCTTTGTATCCTATGCAATAGTTAATAACCTAGGCCTTGTTGATTCACAGAATTAATGTTGTTCGAGACCGAAGGTCGAGAACACATTAATTCTGTGAATCAACAAAGGCTGTGGTTATTAACTCTAAAACTTTTAAGGCAACTTTCATTAATCATTCACAAAATTAATCACTTGCGATGATGAATAGAAAGTTGCCTAAAAAGTCTTTAAATGCCAAGATATCTGTTTCAACCAGGTGCTCATTGTGACTGAAATCTTTTGTGAGCGTGACCCATTCCAGACGCCGTCACTGTGGCCCCGTGTGAACGACCCTTCAGGGGAAAACATCTGGTAACTTGGCTCCTTAATGTAATTATATTTGCATTTCTAGATTACATAATGAATAGTATTTACGGATAACAGTTCCTAATACAAAAATATATGACCAATTTTTATCAAATTTAAATCGTGAGAAAACTACGACGAAATATTTTTGATGCATTCCGTGGTGTTTCCTTTCGTATGGTTTACGATTTTCTTTTTTTCTCGTTTTGTTCACAATTTTAGAAGTGGAGCTTTTGAAACACCATCAGATGAACATTGATAAAATGCACTTGTGAAATACGGGGCTGTATTTAAAAAGAGTAAAGCCTTGTTCACACGTAAAGACACCGACACCGAAATTCGGCCTGTCATGGCCCAAGAGGTGTATACAATTAGCTACATCGGACCTAAATTTGGGCTAAATGGGTTCCAGACCCATTATGCCCATCAAAGACATGGTCATCATTGACACAATGTTAAAACTTGTCGGTCCAAGTGTCGATGTCTGTGTCGTTACGTGTGAACATGGCTTAAGGTGATTACACAGGCTTGTACACTTTACTTTTGAAATGGTAGGAAGAAAATGAACAAAAAATATCTTGAATGCTATTGCTCCAGGTTCAATACGGATTTTGCATAGATACCTAATTTGCAACTGAGGCTTGAGCGGTATTCCAAAAAGTTTCTTGAAACAGTAGTGTCAATGAAGAGTAAACATAACAAAAAGCTATATGTTTGTGTAAAACAGTTACATATAAATATTCAATAAATAGTAAGCATTAAAAGGTGTATAATGTGACTAAGATCAACGCAACAAAGAGTTTTCTGGAATCTCCTATTTGGTTTGACAATAGATAGAGTTAAACATGAACATTATTAAAATGAACAATACTTCGGATTTTGTATTTTAAATTTAAAGTCGAAATATTTTTATCAGGTTCTAATTTATAAGTCCGTTGTGGCCACAAACTGGTGTTGTCAACGAAAACAACCAGCACTTACAAATTTCGCTTACTTTTCTAGGGAGATTTATGTACAGTGTTGAATGTAAAGAAGGACTACAGAAGCTCACATTACAGACGACCCAATTTCGTGGTCTGAAATAGAATAAAATAAAGAAATCATGTAGCACACCACCGCACACGTGTAACTAATGGCTCAATCAGACTGACAGTGGCCGAGACAGAGACCGGTGTCACTGGGTTACATGGAATTGTATGGAGGTGTTCATACTGCACTCCAGAGACAGATAACAACACAGATTTCCATTGAGTTCTGTACACTTGCCTCGGCCACTGTCAGTCTAATTGAGCCGTGACGTTAAACTCGAAATACACGCATTTCTGTTTAGGGTGCGTTTACACTGAGCGATAGCGAAAACGAAAATTGTCTTTGATGTTTGCCGCTTATACTTTGATCTTTTCTGATGGTTCTTTGATCTTTTTCATTTTCGCTATCGCTATCGCTCAATGTAAATGGACCCTTAGAGATTGAAGTGAGGTTACGCACCTAGAATATTGAGTTTACATAGTGGGCAGGTTCGACTTTTAATCAACCACGGATCAACGCATCTCGCGTGGTACTCATGGAAGCAAGGAAGCACTCGTATTCGCTGAAAGACGGATAATCACAACAACATGTAGTAATTTTCACTGGTGTTGCGCCGTATTCTTAAAGGCCTGTTTACACGTAACGACACCGTCACCGTACCCGCTACCATCAAGTCTTATAATTGTGCCAATGGTGACGGGCCATCTGATGGGCAGAATGGGTCTGGAACCCATTTAGCCTATCAGACGGCCCGTCACTATTAACACAATGTTAACTTGACGGGAATGGGGTCGGTGACGGTGTCGTTACGTGTAAACAGCCCTTAACACTGTAATGAATCTTAGGCAAAAAAAAAAAAATGTCTGTGTTACAAAGCCGGGTACCAGCATCGCAACTTTTCGTCACAACGTTTCACTTTGAATCCACAAATGAAAATTAACAATATTTACTTTTAGCAATGAAAAATTGTCACTTGTTTTTCTGTACGTATTCACATGAAGGCTTAAATGAAAACGCACATTAATTTGTACGATGCAACTGAAAAAAATGGCAGCGAAGAAAGAAAAAGACCTACTTGTTTCAAGTAGAATTGATCGAGACACACGGCGCACATGTCGGTGGTTGATTTGGAGCGAGACACGACACTGGGAGACCTCGTTGGTGAGTGACTGGGACTGTTTTGTGGAGATATTTTATAGCGTTTAATAGTCATCACAGATAATGCCTGGTAAGCAAGTCTTCTCAGCGATTGCTGAAATAGAGGAAACAACTTTGAAAAGTCATTGTGAAAAAAGACGGATCTTAAAAGGCGTTGTCATTCTGTAAACATCTGGTGTCCTTGTCTATTACCATGACTGACAGTTGATCTTGGGATAAAAGGAGGAAAAAAAGTTCTTCAAATCGGTTTATGGTTCCTCTGTTACTCACTTCTACATGTTCGGCGTATGGGTTGAAATCATCCGGTCCCCCTCCGTGTTTCGACTTCAGAACAAGAATCAGCAGAATCATCGACAGGGCAGAGAAGAAGTACTGCCAAAAGTGTCCTGGATCTGCCTGCAAACAAGAGAAGCTCCAGAATGAGTGCTAATGGAGAAGAAGTAAGCCCTTCCGTGCACTTAACTTTTGATCAATACAAGACGTAAACGCAGTAGTAACTTTCAAAACGGAAAGTAACATTCTCTAAATGAAAAAAGGTTCGTGCATAACCTCCGTTTGCTGCCTCGGCTGCTGACCTGGACAGTCACTTTCAGTGGATGCTACCAAAACGTACTGTCCCTCTGCCCCAACAACTGAGATACCTCAGTTTAATAGTTTTGATCAAAATGTACTTTTGGATATTTACTTTACTGTAGCCTTCTTTGCCTAGACACACGACGCCCTCCCATTCGTTGTACGCGTCTACACCACTGGAACGTCCGCACGTCGTCCAAAGCGTCAGCGTTGTCAACTTCTAAATGTTAACAAAAAGTCGTTAAAAATTAACAGCAGATATATTGAAACAATTTGTTACACTAGGGATTGCCATTTCAGTCTATGCCGAGCATATATAAAAATAAAACTAACCTGCAGTTCATAAAATGTTTGATTGTAGGTTATTTTTACCCGTATCTTTATTTTGCTGAAAAAGACGTGTATATCTTGGTGTAAATTAATGTAATCATTTATTTGCTTTTGAGGAACCAAATTCTGTGTTCATAAAATGTTCTCTTTTACCCCAAAATTTTACACATTAAAATTTTTCTTAAAAATTACAGTTCCAGTGTTCTTTGAAAAGTTGTTCGGCGTTTCTTCCTGGTCCACTTCTGTATCCCTCTGGCCGTCAAGTCCCGTTGTAGTGGTACGACAATAGGCAGGAGCTGATGTGAATGCAGTTGATGCAAAAGACTAAAAACTGTGCACTCCCACCACCTCCTGTCGACCATCGAGCTCCGGAAATAATCACAGAAAGTAACGGGGACAATCTCTTGTATCCGCTCGTAGTTGTGTGGCCGAGAGCAATGTTTGCTGGACGATATTTGCGCATTAAGAAATGGTTTAATCACACTGGCCTACTCCGGGACCGGAACTGGGGACCGGAACGGGGACCGAAAAAAATGGGTTGTATGAGATTATGCAGAATGTTTCACA
Source organism: Haplosyllis leylae (assembly GCA_038406175.1). NCBI lineage: Eukaryota > Metazoa > Annelida > Polychaeta > Phyllodocida > Syllidae > Haplosyllis > Haplosyllis leylae. The sequence goes on along the minus strand of JBCAUG010734498.1, from coordinate 1,869 downwards.
TTACACAGGTACCAGGACCCATTGTTCCCTATTATGCTGGTCCCGGTCCCAGTGCCAGGACCGGCCCCGGAGTAAGCCAGTGTGATTAAACCATAACAAATTCAACATTACCTGGCAATAGCGCTGAGTATTGCTGTAACATTCTCTACTTCTTGTATTAGCACCACTGGTTTTGTAAATAACTGTGCAATGTCAAGCTGAAGAAATCAAAAATAAGAACACTTGTAAAACTAACTGAAATCCACATTGAAGTAATACTATGTAGATGAAATTATTTGTAGTGAGGCGATGATACCTACCTCTTTAACGATCCTTGGGTTCAATGCAAGAATAATGATTGCAGAAGCCCCAAGCATCATTGCCTTCTGCACCTGAAAAGATACATTCAATACTATGAGTTCAGACGCCTTAAATAACATTGCGAACCGGATTGACTTTTCAGAAGATTTGAACATACCCTGTCCAGTACAGAAGGACAATCACTGGTATTGGTTCCCTGTGCGTGACTGTGTTGTGGATAGTTCAGTATTGCTATCCACTCAGATCTGGGACGTGAGGACAGGTGCTCTTCATCGTTGCCACCGCATTCTCCTTCCACCATCTAAATATTTAAGGTTCAGTTAGACGTACAGTCAAAATCGCCTTTTTTTTTTGGACCGTTTAAAAATGGGTTCAATGCAGTCCTATGCCCTAGTGCACATAATGTTAAAAAGATCAAAGGTGCCGCTCACTTAAAAAAAACAACAAAAAACGGTGACGTTGACGGTACACGCGAACGAACCCTTACGGTTGAGCACATTTATGCTATTTAATTGAAATATTTAGGAATAGTTATTGATGTACTTACAGAATGCAGTTCGCCTTCAACCTTTTTGATGTCTCCTACTGTGGCGTAGGAACCTTTGATGTGCTTGAGGGTTTCATCAAGTCCAGGTTGTCCATTCGACTTTGCACTCTAAAAGAATGAAGAGACAATTCACAAGCACATCGCAAAGAACCTAAGGCAGAGCTTACTGTTACTGATACTTTCTTAATAAATGAAGTGTTCTGACTATATTTGCTTAATATCAATGATAAGATATGATGCACAGTCCAAAAGGGCAACTTGTAGCTGTATCAGTAAATTAAGCACACAGTACAAAAGGAATAGACCTTGGTTTTAGTGTGTCTGTACACCAGATTGTACAGGAAATTGAAAGTCTGTATTCTCGGCAACAAAATCCAGTAAGAATTTATTCTTTGTTCCACACCCTATTTTCGGATTTGTAACATGTAATAAAGCAAGAATTGAGGAAGCTACAAACATCTCGGGACGTTTCCTAACAGCTGAGTATTAAAGAGCGGTTTTCTTTCCTGGAGTGCCATATTTATTCCGCCTTGAACCCTGATTTGTATTTGTCCTTCTTTACCTTGTGTGCTAACTACATTAGGCTAATGATTAGCACTTACACATGATTAACCAAGAATGCAATAGACTCAAGATCAAAATGTATTCACAAAAGAACCAGTGGGACCTATTCAAGTATTCAATGGAAGGGATAATTACAATAATCACATGGAGGACATAAGAACTACAGAGGATGAAGTAAGGAAAATATTATCCAAATTGAAACCAGATAAGGCACCAGGACCAGACAACATGCACCCTTACTTTTTAAAAGAAGCAGCAAATGAATTAGCTACCCCTTTAAGTATAATTTACAATAAATCCCTTGAAACATTCACATTACCATCAGAGTGGAAAAAAGGAAAAATAACAGCAATTTTCAAAAAAGGGAACAAAAAGATGGCCAGTAATTACAGACCAGTAAGTTTAACATCAATTATATGCAAATGTCTAGAAAAGATAGTACGGGACAGAGTCATAAA
>JBCAUG010734487.1:0-11809 GCA_038406175.1 Haplosyllis leylae | reverse complement strand
TAAACCTTTGACCGCGTACGGTCAACATTCTCGTTTTGAAATGCGTATTCCTCATTTTGTATCTCAATTCAAAATTCATAATAGTTTGGCACGTTTCGAGAAATGTTTTGTTAATCCACAATTTGCTGTCTCCTTTCTTAGTATTTTGCTTTGGTTGTTGGTACCATGTTTAATCAACCACCTACTACTAGGATGTACTGAGTCATTTAAATTGTGTCATTTCTGATCGAAGACATCCACCCAAGACAGGTAACATCATCTGAAATTCCTGACAATTACTTGATACCTACATCATGTCGCTGTGTGCAGACCAAACATTTTTCTCTTTCACGTAATGTTTACAAATTGATGTTGGCATAGTATTAGACGAAAATAGAATGTCTCTTCGAACAACAACTTCATGTGATATTTCACAGTTTGGCTAACAACCTCATAATGTTCAATATAGATTTATTTAATCCAGTGCTGATCGTCAATAAATAGGGTCACGTAATCAGTAGTCAATCAATCAATCAAATTAACCTTGGGCAAGATTTTGCAGTGTGGCGATGCAATTCACTGAAGGAGCTGGGGAGTTCAGTGAACTAGTCGTGATCTCATTTCTTCATATAAAGCCATTTTGAAACAATTCTTTCTGTGTAAAGCCACAAACGGGACGGAATTAACCTAAAATAAGTTTTACCAAAATTTGAAGCACTTTCAGGAACTTCATCCATTTATGAAAGGGTATTTATTTATTTACTGTTCATTCTTGGTAATTCACTCGTCCTCGTCTAACCCTTTTGGAGGGTTTATGCTCAGGAATGATGAAAAATGTGGATAGTATTACAAACTGTACAAGAATCCTCACTGTGGCTCAAATCTGATAGCCAACTCAGAAAAATGATCTCTTCCATCCGGCGAGCATATTAACATATTAAATCGACACCAAGATTCTTCAATTACCATATGTATTGAAATTGAAGTGTCTGCGTATCACCAGCAAAGTGGCCGTTGTCCTGTGAATATTACTTCACTGAAAACAATATTTCGCAGGACATTACATTTTCTAATGATAACAGAGATGAATATGATAAAGACGGATACCGAAACATGGATATCAATTAGTTACTAACCACCATAAAAAGATGAATACGACCAAAGTAATCGCCCATTAGCTCGTTTGTATTTTTGGCACTTTCATTACTTGGGACACTTAAATGGCTCCAGTTCCTTTAATATCCTCATCAAGACCGTCCAAAGGTACCATTCAACTCAGAACTAAATTTTACAAATTTTAGTGATATAAAACTGGTGAGTTGCCCACTTGGGGAAAGAGTGTTAGAGAGCTGCTCTTTTCCACAAAGGGGCAGACAAATAAGTATTTGAAGGAGAATGCTGTCTTATCTTTTCTATAACCAGCAGCCTCTTAGTATGTTTATTGGCAACACACTATATGTGGTTATCACATGGGAGACTCAGGTATTTGTCACCTAATAACTGAGTAGCTGGCATGCAAAGGTGTTCTAACATCACACTGTGACTTGTTCGTTTGACTGTAAAAAAATGGTTCCCTTAACCCACAAACTGGTACCCAAAACAAGAACCCATGTTTTTGCCAGCCTCCCTAACTACACTAAGGGGCTCAAGTATCCTTGGCATAGAAGAGGCATGTGTCATAGACTAGATAGTACTTCTAAGAATTAAATAATTATGCATTTGACATTCACTCATAGCCCCGATCATAACCACTTCCAAAATGTCCGTTTTTTTCAAATGGCAATCCTACGAAAGAGTTAAAACCACGTCCAATGAGGGTTCATCTGGTCTCAATGGAAATTCCGCCGAAGAATATTGTAAAGGTGAGCACATTGCTACTGCGAAAAACAACAAAGGCTGGAGTCGCACAATTTGAGATGAAACATGTCAAATGTAATTGAAAATTCCTTTTTTGAACGTCAAGTGCAGATTTCAGTTCCTGCGTTTAATTGTACATTGATTTTAATGCTATTCAGCTTTGTGACGTTTGTATTTCAAACTGTGAGCTTGATTCCACATCACAAGACCTTAAAGGATTCTCCACAGTGTAACATGTTACAATAAATGAGGAAAAATGTCATCCGACAGCAAATTAAACATACGGCTTTTTGCACACCAGAAAAAGGGAATTTGAAGAATATTCATAGAAGTGATCTATTTTTCTTGAAATAGGGATGACGTATTCAAACTTAACAATGTGCATATTTTGCTCAAAGTATTTGATCAAGTCAAAAGAAGAAGTTAACAATACAGCCAGCGTTTAACGAGGTATGACTGTTCCCATTTCCTGAAGAACTCCTTAAAATTAAGCAGTCCACAGAATTACAAACTTTGTGAACATGTGTGCATTTCTATGTTTTTTTGTAATTAATAAACCACAAGACAATACACAGAGGCGTAGCCATGTTAAGAACATAAATAGCAGCAGATCGTTAAGTTTCTGCGCGACCATCATGCTGATGTTCTACAAAAAAGGAAACTTTGAAACAAGAAAAGAAAAGAGCAATGCTGTTGCAAGGGGGGGGGGGTGTTACTGTTCCAGAGTACACGCAGACTGCTACTCAATGCACACAACGATCTGTTATAGTCTCCATATAGTTATAGTCCGAATTGATTACCAATTCTCCCTTTTCGAAAGATGACGTCTATCAGAGGCCATGTTACAGCGATTAAGTCTGCATGAACAGAAACAACGGTTTCGAAGAACACAAGCTTCTGTTTACTCTCAGATATAGGATTTGAGCAAACAGATTACCAAACTTTTCCCCAAAACTAGATTAAATATCCAAAAAAGCTTTCAAAAGATTCAAACCTCCAACAAATGTCCAAGCGGACTGTGCAGAGTCATCAATGGAGGTCATGCATTTATTACCGCCTGCATTCCGAAGGATGCGGGAAGGTTATGTTTTCACAGGTGTCTGTCTGTCCATGGGGTACCCCTGCTCATTGGTCCCTGGACCTTTCCCAGAGGGGTTTCCCCTGGTCTCTGGTCCCAGGTCCTTTCATGGGGGGCAGGATATGGCGCGGGCGGTACGCCTCTTACGTCCACGCAGGAGGACTCTCTTGTTTGAAGTAAAAGGAACTTCATCAATATTCTGGAGCACATTTCTTCATTAGGCTCCATATCAAATGTAATATTATTTCATAACATTAAATCAAGCTTACACCGTTTTGTAGTAATGATACATGTAGCAGCACGTAACCGGAAACAATTTGTCTGCAAATAAAGTTGTTTATTTGCATCCACAATGAAACATCTAATTAAAACATGGATGTTCACAAAAACTGTGCATGTACGGAGTTACCTTATCATGTAGGGGGCACGTCACATACTCTGCTGGCATTTTGCTACGAAATTACCCTTTTTTCTCGTTTACCTTAACTGTTTTGCCAAATTGCATTTGTTACCTTCCTAGACGAAGCCTTGCGAACAAAATGACCATATTACCTATCAATGTTTTATTTGCTACCTTCACAAAACAAGAATAACGAGACTGCAGATGATAGCTCATTGCTTCATACCGTCATCAGCTTCAAACAGAAACGAATTAGTTGTGTATGTAACTGCATATTCAACTGTAAAACGATGCGACCAACAAACGGTTCATAAGAGACCTGTAGTCAAGTGGCTTACAGTTAATGTTTTTACCTGAAATTTATTTGTTTATCACGAAAAGCCTTATTGGAGGGAAATTTCAGTTGCAGCACCATTAGCAACTGAGACTCATTAAATCTCAATTTATAGTTAAATGTTCTGTTTTGGATCAATGTTGACTTGCAGCACTAAGTATTTATTTTGCTGGTAATGAAAATGCAAACCGTAAATTTAAACTGTGGGCCCTGTTTGGACAATTGGTACGGTTTCCATTAAACTGGATACACATAATATGATAACACTGTGTTACATTTGTAACACAAACAATGATTTCGAAGAACTTAATAAATCTAACGCACGTCTTTGCAATGCATGCAAAACATCTACCTGGCAGCACTTTTCAGGCAGCGTATCCAATAACCAAAGTGAAACACTGGCGGAATATTTCCCCATTTCGGTCTTTGATTCCACTTTACCACTCGATAGTTTCATAGAAAAATGATACTGTACAAAACCATTTTCATGTAAATGTAAATGAAACTACGGGACAAGTAATTGGAAATACGAGTGGTGTTCACATAACGTCAGCAAAAAAGATTGCCTGCAGTAGACGAGTCCTTTTTTGCTTCTCCCCTGAAGCTTAGACACATAACGTTCATTTCTTATCGTTATTGCACCAAGCTCGGGAACAATTAGTTATCCCCTGCGGCTGGAAAGCTGTGTCCAAAGACCAGCGCAGTGTGCAGTCTACGTCGTATTGACCCTGTCGCGTCCACTCACGTAATTACATGCCATGCTTTACACAGTCCAGCACTGTTATTGTTCAACTGATCTCCACATTCGATACTCACCAAAAGGCAAAGCGAACTTTTTCCACTCGATACGAACTGTGACTTTTCCTGGTATTATTGACTTAAAGTAAGGCAAACCAGGGACCAAGAACTTATAAATTTACATCAGAAATTAGAAACACTGTACAAGGACGACATTCTGGTGAGAGCCTTATAAGACCCTCGAGGATGGTAACCTGCTGTCTGCTGTGCATCTCTACACCTACTTCCCACCTGACTCGCTCCTTCGTTTCAGTTGACGTCTACACTACATACAGGACAGGAATGACGATTTTTGCTCCTGCTGTAATGACTGAAATACCCAGATGGTTGAACATGATACATTTTTTCTACACTCTATATGTGCTTGAAAATCAAGAAACATCTACTCACCATTTTAGGAATTTTTACAATATGCCATCTGCTATGAATTAGTAAAAAATCATTCCGTCACGACAAATTCTCTACGTTTTTATAATGCGACTCGACCTAATGAAGCTGTCGAGTGTCGTACCTGCAGCTTCATTGGGATTTCACCAGTCCGCACGCGATGCCTGAAGAACAACACAGCTTAAGTCTCCTTACTGAATAAAACTCAGCACAACGCATGATTTACAGCAAACTAAGCCTCTTATTAAATTAAAAGCTCACCGACAAGAGCACGAAAATGTTGCACAACTGTTCATAAAATTCCGCAGTATGTGAAACTCACCTTTCAAAAAAGGTAAACTTTGCTTACGAAGAAACCTTACGCACGACCTATTTGAGGGTAAAATAAAGCGACGAGTATTTTTGGGGGGGGGGGGGCATAAGTCCCTTTCGTGGGGCCACTGATACCCCTGTTTTGGACTTCTGGTGACGATTATTTTATGTGGAATTATTTGAGTTTGGATTTCTATCCATCACCTTGACAATCCAAGCAAATTTCTGCCGCTTCTTGTCAAGTCGCATATGTCTGGGGATTTTTGTACATCGTAAATCTGTATTATTGTGACACAACCTGATTATTTGCAAATGACTGAACAAGCATTTATTCAACGTATCTGCAAAGTGTTTTCACACGCTTCATGATATATTTCAAAATGAATCTTCCCAGTCAAATAAATTAAATTCCACATTCAGATAAGGCCTCAAGAGAAGTAGAACCAAGTTTCCTTTTTATTACCAATTACCAATTACAAAACTGTCCTCGAAGACCTGTAAATTAATTATATAATTATATAACTATAAATATATATCTTACATGTAAGTTTAAGTTGTATTTCAGTAAGTTCATTGTCATGTTTTACTGGATACACAAAGATACTGATGATACTGGATAGATTCTACATCAACATAGTTTAACTTTTGCCTGTTGGTGGATTTTCATCTGGAATAGTGAGTTAAGTAAGTAGAATCTGATTATCAACGATACTCCCGAATAGTCAAGCCAAACGGAAGTTTAAGGAGAAGAAATTCTTTAACAAATCTTAGGTTTCATAGTTTGAAGAAGAAATTGATTCAACCAAGGATTTCCCACGTAAACAAACCATGGACTTTTAGGTGCGTCGAAGATTACTATTATCTTTCTCCAGAAGAGGCCACATCCGCGATTCATTAACTAATGGCTATATGCCTTGTTAACCTGTAGTAAATCAATATGCAATATTGATCCCCTTTGACTTTCAGCCAGTTGTTATATTCATTTAGCCGCAACCCCAGTCACATACGACTTCCCTGTAAAAGTTCATGACTGCACTTTCCTATTTTTGGTGAATCTCCAACAACGACAAATTAAGAAACAACCTTGTTTTTGGCCATTTTCAAAACTAGTGTGTTGGAAAATTGCCATATATTACCCTAAAAGTGCTACGCATGTTCTAAGAAAAACGCTTACTCATGTTTCCAAAAAACGCTTTGACAACATATTTGACTGAGCAGAACAAGAATTAAATTTTAAATCTTACAGAATTTCTTTACCAATTAAATTAAGCACCAATTCACCAAAAAAAAGGTTGCTCATTTACAGAACTTAATGCGTTGTTTATAAAATCACAAATAACTGATAACCAACTTATGACAAAACGATCGATGAGCACCCACAGTACATGCTAATGTAATAGCATTCAAACTAAAAATTTGCACTGCGTCATACGATACTACTGAAAAACAAAGCAATACTCATGTGAACTCATGTGTGAACCAACAAAGTCCTCCTGCGTAACGCCCGCTCCGCACAACCATCCTGACCGTGTGCTGTTTGGGGGGGGGGAGGGGAGGGGAACCCCTGTCCTGGTCTGTTCTAACTTGGGGGAGGGAGGGTACCCCTGTCCTGGCTGGGGAGGGAGGAAGGAGGGAGGCGAGGGGTACCCTGTCCTGGCTAAGCCTTGGGGGAGGGGAAGGGGATGGGGAGGGGTACCCCTGTCCTGGTACCTTCCCTAACCTCCCACCTGGTGGACAGACAAACAAACTGGAAATATAACTAACCACACACTTCAGAAACTGAATTTCACACTATCAACTCATTCGTTAGTCTTGGATTTCCGTTCTGTGCACTATCATGTTTGATCGCAAGATTCAGGAAATGAAACTCCAATGCTTTCCATTCACCAACAAATGCGCCTCTGGGAAAATGGTCGGGTTCATTTCTTTTGAGATTGCGTTAATAAGATTTATTTTGATTGGGTCATTAGAGGTAACACTATTCAAAATCCGAATAAATAATCACACTAAAATGACATCAACTGAAACATGTCTGGAATTTGGCAGCCTTCTTCGACACCAAGGATTATACTCTGTGCAATAATCCTTGACGTTCGTTCAAATAACAAAAATTTACTTTATCCATGTCAACATTTCAAGAACTTCAATGTCAATAGACGAAATCCATGAAGAGTACAACTATTATAGCCGACGAAATCTCACATAACTGTAGAAGATCGCCTTCCAAACAACAGTATGATAGTTATCTCTTATATTAAAGGTACAGACTTTCAAATCAAATTTTCTCTGTCTGTCCCGTTACATACCACTGTACAAAGGCGAGATAAACCGTGCGCTGAGCAGCAGGGTATGCATCCTCAGCGAACTCATTGGAGCACCCAACGGGTGCATTGTACTAATACTCTGTTAAAAGCCATTTCCATCAAAATACAGGACAACATAGGTCATTCATCAAAGTTCGATCTTGACGCCATGATATTACCTGTCACCTGACAATAAAATCATTATCTTATGAAAAATATACGATGCTCAATTGAACTTGGTAGGAACAAAAGGTCGCTGAGTACATCTGCCCCATCCCGAAAATTTATTCTTGGCCAAACAAAACAACCTGACGTTCATCTCCCTTGAGACGCGCACCGTCCCATGAGAAGTCCTTAATCCAGCGCTGTTTGAAGTTATTTGGTGTTACTGCTGTTGAAAAAAGCTCCATTATCAGTTTCATCATATATGAATATCTTGCTTTGCAGAAATTTTCTAAGGTAGAAAATACAGTTACCAATGATATTAAAAAAACATATTAAAAACATCCTACCTGGAATTGAAAGTTATTCACAATTTGTTGAATTATACTGTCTCAAATAAAGATTCATTATTAAATTCCAAATTTGTAATCAAACGACACCTTCAAATCAAACTCCATTCGCCATAAAAGGGCAAATCCCGATCTTTCAAAAACCTTTTTCTAAAAACCAGATCAGTTCTAATGATAAAGAAATCCGATGTTTCCCATTCTTCATGAGATAGTAACATTACACTCAAATGCGGAATTTTTGGTAGAAATATAAAACCGCAAAGATGGATGGATCAAATACAAAATTGTAAAATATCGCCAAGGCAAATTTCAAATATGAGTTATGGCACGCTCGATCCAGGTGTTGACTCGCCAATGCTTGTACACATGTGCAAATATGTGGATGAAAAAGGTTCAGCGGCAATGCAGGTGTCAGTAGGTGTTGCACTAGAGGTAAATCTGAGGACTCCATTGCATACAGGTGAGAAAGTGTATGCAAGCCAGGGATCCATCCTGCCTTTGAAACCCAGGACAGATGTTACCAGAAGTCTGAAAAAGGGTTATTAGTAGTCCCACAAAAAGAGCCTGTGTCCTTCAAATTTTTTTTTAAAAAAAAAAGCGACATGCAAAGTGATTTCCTAAAGGAGTACTAAGAAACGGGACTTTAAAACATAAAGATTTAGTCTGTACATCCAATATTGACACACCACCAAAAGCCGACAGAAAACCTTGTGATTTTCTTCAGGTAATCCGAAACTAACTAAAACTGAAGCATCCTAGTCTAAACACTTCACTTTCTTCATTAGTTGCTACTTACGATTACATGTTTGCCAGTCTGCATCCACTAACGAATTTCCTCTCTACTCAAGGGAGGAAAGCTTGTTACTTTGGATGATGGCAAAATCGAATCTACTTGTTTGCTGAAGCTGTGCACTTTCCGTCTCTGCATCTTTACCAGAGAACATTCCAACTGCATCTCATGGCAGTGAAACTACCCACCACTTCGTGTGTAAAAAAATAAAGGAAACCTCCAGTTATTATTGGTAAATGTGCATGTAATCCACGGTTCTTGTATCGCCTTTCCCTGCAGTGTTCTGGCCCCCGGTCAGCACCACTGTACATGTCGCTAATCAATGTGTCATATCGTATTTCTCCTACACTGTGGCGGGAATATACACGGAACCCGTGACACTAAACAGTGTCAATCCGTGCTCCCTCGTATGATACATGCATCAATCATCTCCTGCTGCCTAAATATGGGCCTCCATCCAACCCAGCATTCTCAAGTGTTCACCAATATTTATTTTGGCAAGAAGCACAGTGATTGTCACAAATGGAGTGCCCGTATTGACGCTACATAAATTCTAAAGCTACAATAGTGTCAAAGCTATCTAAACGAAGAATCACCGTCGGCGCTCTAAGTAAATATTGGAGAAACCTCGAATATTTCAAATACTATTTTTTGATATAGAAAACAATAAGAAAACAGCATAATTAAAAATTCGTGGAATTAAATAAAAACAAATTATATTTATCATTTATAAAATATTTACCTCGTATAAACATATTTGTTCCTACTGAATCAAATGGGTGTGTTTTTGATTCGACATGTTGGTTGAAGTTTTATGGTTTTAGTGAGCGTCATGAATATCTTTCTGCGTCGAACACAATGGCACATTACGGTTCGGTTGGCAGCAAAAAGAATATCATAATTTTTACCCTCGTTTCACTAGAAAACCGGGTTTATGAGGACATTACCCAATAGCAGACCAGAATAAAATAATTCACAAATGACCAATGTTGGGTGGACTGCACATTGACGTATAAAGATCATGATGGTGGTTAATGTCAACATAAATGGGTCAAATTTTATATCTTTGTAACAAATAAAAGCCCATTAGTTGTCCATGTGTAAGCAGATACATGTCGTGTCATTAACATCACCGCAGGTACAATTTGCAAAACAGATACTTTCCAAGTTGATTCGCCAGAAAAGGCCCCCAATGTTTTCTAAATTTTATATGTTACTTTTTGCCATGTTTGAAATTGACAAAATAACGACGTTTTTGACATATTAAATCAGAAAGCATATCACCACACTTTCGTAAAAGTCAAGGTAAGTTCTTTGCTTTTTTGTCTCTCGGCTACTAAACCATATCTTGTCATCAGAGCATCACATTTTTTTTGAAATGGATGATTTCGTTTGATCTTTTCTCTCTGATTACTACCTATGTAATAAATATGTGCTTCAAATTATTGGAATTGAAAATTGAAGACTAGTGATTTACTGATCTTAGATCTGACTTAAATCTTTGAAATGAACATAGAATGCCACTGGCGGATCCAGGATTTCTCAGACGTTTGAAAAACTGCCTGGAAAAAAAATTAAATCCGGTCACCAGGGCATCTGAAGCCGTCAAAAAACATGAACATGTAACCGAGGAAATCGGAGGTTTGTCTCCTTTTTAAAATCGTAATAGAAGACAAAATGGTCAGCGTTTTTGTCCTTGTATGAACAATTGCAAAGTACTTGATGACCAGTGAATTCTAAATTCATATCTTGTGCGTAGTTAGAACGCAATGCCGATTAGAGATCGGGGCCTGGAAATTTAACTTCAATTTCTATTAAATCTGTTAAATATCTTCTTCTTAATTTAATATTTGGTAAGAGGAATCCATTCGTGGATGCACTAAATTTTATGAAATCAAAGAAAAGGCTATAGAATAAAACCATAACACTGTTTTTTCGAGTGATGTACAGGAAATCCACCACGACAAAAGTTGAATCTCACAAATGCAATACACATAACTTGTTTCAACTAATAAGATCATGGGATTCCACCCGACTACAGGATAAAACACAGTGAGACGGAAATCGCAGGTGGAAATTTATACACCCATTATTTAACAGTCTTCAGTACTTTTATTTAATTCTCCAAAGAGATGAAACGCAAATCATTTCTGTTGAAAGAGATTAAATCAATTTATACACGACGGTACATGCACCACCATTTTTAACCGAAGAGTGACGATAATCTACGGAGTAAATATAGACTCCTTTCCTGCAGTAGTATCGTGCTAATCCCCCGAATAAGTACCTCTCGTAAGCAACATTTCCGTTAGGTGCTGCATAAACACTGCTGCAATAGCAGCTTCTCATCTCTAGCCCCTTTATACAGTTTGTATGTCTACTTTTTTACAATTACCGAAACTACATTGCACAGTAAATAAGATAATATATGATTTAACGTTAGTGCTCAAAGGCCCCGCAACAGCTTGGATCTTCAAATAGAAGTTTTAATGTCGTCAAGTTATGAAATACTTAGTACAATATGCTAATGGTTGCCAGTGTTCCTTGCAGAATAAAAGACACGGGTGTCGTGCTACAAACAGTTTTGTTTGAAAACACAATCTTTCGAACTACATAAACTCAACTGACATATGTTCAAACTTCTAAGTACATTTGTTCTTCTTGAGAGAAGAAATGGTGCTAACTCTGTCCGGGAAATAGAATCCATGACGACAATAAATCCACTCACCAAACAGGAATGCATTTCACGGAAACAAATCTGGTCGCCTCATCAATGTGTACAGAAAGCACAAAGTTACACTCCATTCTTGTCTGGGAGTTACTTCGATTACATTTCAATTCTCATCTATCTTTTGTTGGTAACTCCAATAATGAACATCATGGAGCAAATAGTTTTTTACCCCTTTTCATTTTGGCAATTAGCTCACATCGTGAAAAAAAGGTCGTTGCGACAACGGTTTGTTTAGATTCATGTTGATTGCATTAACCCTTCTATGCATTTTACATTTTCCAAATTGTCTACTTTCCGAATTCCCTACATCATTCACTTCTTCATTTCC
>JBCAUG010734476.1:1371-11809 GCA_038406175.1 Haplosyllis leylae | reverse complement strand
GGTAGAGCATTGGTCTCAGGATCCAGAGGTCCTGGTTTCAAACCCCACTGGGGGCAATTTTTGACGAATTTTTTTTTCTTCTTCCCTGTGCAAAGATCTGTCAGATAATCTAACAGAAACGCCTATCGTGAAAAACTCCAATGATCAGCAGTCAGGATTCCACTGTGAATGGGAGACACACAAAGTCGTGTCTAATTAAACGAATCTGTTACAGGAAAAATATGAAGTGTAATTAAAAGTGTAATTTTTTTAATAAAATATGAAGCTGTATTAATTATGTGACATTACACACAGGTCGTTACTCTCTTGAGACAAGCAGAAAATAATGTACAATGCTTTCAAATAAGAGTACGTGAGTTTTATCAAGGAAAATTAGCGTATCTGTTCCATTAAGGCGTTTACCATGCAGCTGGTAGATCTAGATCTAATACTTGTTTTCCTTGTATCTACGAATTAATTGCTTTGCTATTCTTGTACCTTAGTTGATTGCTGGTTCCGTTTCAAGTTCGTTATCACGCTAACCGTAGATCAACTGTATCTATAGGTGCACAGTTGATGACAGTTTTATTAGTAACTATTCTTAATACTTCTCCATGATTTACAAGGTACAAACTGAAAACTAATATACTGTGACCTTAAGTGGCCTTATAAATAAATTGTTTATTGGGTAAATTGTATTAAATTTTAATTAAAATTATCGTTTCCATGAATGGCAAACAACAATTAAGTATCATAAATTAAAATATGTCCAGCCGAGTTTATCGGTCCGGTGACCTGAGACTTTGTTTCGGGAGGACAGTTCTGCATATGGTACAAATTGTGCTGTTTTGTATTGAACCATAAACCCCACAGCAGGAGAGATGTGTGACATTTATTTAGTTCATTTTAGGAGACTCCGAACAAAAAAGAGTTGAGGATAATGTTTCGGGTCAAGCTATTCCTTTTTTTTGAATTTATATCAGTCACAAGCTTTTAACTTTTACTACATATAACGTTGTATACTGCAATTATCAACAGCGGATCAACAAAATGGGGAGTTGGTGAGAGGGTCAAGACATATGCAATTTATGATGTCGTCTTCACCGACCAGCATTTTAGACTTATTTTGTATTGTATGTTTAGAAATCAAGGTTCTTTTACGGAGATGTTTCTAAGTTACGGCAACTGCATGTATGCAGTTTTTCTCCTTTCAACTTTCTGCATGTTGTATGACAAAGAGAAGATATATTGGGCGAATTTACACCACGACAAAGCGAAAACGAATGCGATACTTTTCTGAAAGTCGTATGAGAAACGTGTAACAATAAAGTCATTTTTCTGATTCCGTTTCTCATTCAGTTATAGATCTAGTTAAAGATCTAGGCCTTGTTCATTATCAAAATTAAAGCATGAGGCCGAAGGCCGAATGCTTTTGTCTAATAATGAACTAAGGCCGTAATTTTTAACTCATTTAAAGGATTTTAAGGGCAACTCTCTATTTATCAAATATAATCACTTATGTTGATGAATAGAGAGTTGCCTCAAATTCTTTAGCGTGTGAGAAAAAGATACGTTGAGGCACAAACCGGTATAATTTTCGGGCACTGTGCGGTCACCTGTATTTTACAGTCAGTCAAGTGTTTGACTCAAAGCTGACTTTTTTTTCTGTACTCATCACAGAAGAAATGAAGGAACGTTTCAAGAACTCATTAGTTTTTCCTTCAGCTTCAGTCTTTTCATAACGGTCGCATTATGTGTGGAACAGTGGACCTGATTGGCCCAGATCTCTATTGTGAACATCCGGTACAGTTTTTCTAATGAAAGGGTTTCTGAATGGAAATATCAGTTGTATTTGCTACGTTGTCTTCCTGTTCTTCTCATTTCTGGTGTGAACACACCCTTACTCATCTTGTCTCCATTAGTCTTTGAGTCTGGGCCGCTTCCATCTATTTAGTCTGTTGTGTAAGGAAATTGTCAGGTCCAAAACAGCTGCAGAATCATCACTTTATTTATAAATGCGGCTTGATTAGTTTGAATGAATTGATTGTGTTTTACTGTCCATTACACGCAATGCCTCACCTACAAATTAGACAAACTTTACGTAATACAGGTTGTGAAGGTAACTCTTCAGACAGAGATTGAAATTGCATCGCGTGTTTTTTGTTTCAACTTCCTGTTGCGTGCGACGGCACCTTCCACGATGAGCGTTTCAAACTGCAAATTAAAGGAAAAAAACACCTCCTGTTGTACATCCTATTCGATTAAGCCAACGAGGTCTTGTAAGACCTTTTGATCCCATCCAAGGGTGAAGGAAAACGCCTGAGGAAATGGCACCAGATATTTGAGTTTTTTAATCTATTAGACGTACTGGGCAGACAGTGGTACATTAATTAGGTGCAATTTAAAGAAGCAAAGTTGACTCTGTAGGATAATGGTCAAAGCAGTTGGAATATAAGTAGGAGATCCTTGACTCGAACTCCACTTTTGTCAAAAAAAAAAATGGGCCCAACTCATCTAATTAGACAAAGAATTTTGAAAAAAAAACCCGACTGACTGTAAAAGGTGAAGGAAATCTCACTTGCAGCTGGGAATTGAACCCGAAAGATAAATTCGTTTTGTAGCAATAATTTTGGTACCTTTTGATGGAAAAAGTGTTAGAAAATCGAGAAAATTCTTGTGGGTGGCATTTCTGGAAGAAAATAGATCACTGGATTAAACCTTACATCTTTTGTACCAGTCAAAATGCGGATTGTTTTAGAAAAGGACACCGCTTGGCTGGTTTTCTCATCCACAGGAAGCGGTCTCGCCGATTGATCTCTTTCATTAGATCAGTTAATCTCCTGAACAATGGTTGAGTACCGTCTGTGTTATCTATTGCTTCTGCCCCAATAAACTGTAACATTGAATGTCCAGACAGTGATTTTACAGTAGACTGGATGTGAAGTAACCAGAATCAATTACCTCAAAACTCTGCACTGGAAATAGGGAGGAACTATTGTTGTAAAGCACAAAGCACGTGGAGGATCTTCAAAGATCTCAAGCGTGTTTCTTTCACATTACATGAAGTTATAATGCCAGGCAACTTTGTGTCAGGTAAATTGAAAATACGTTAGAGAAATTGTCATCAGTCACATCAATGTTTTTTAACATTCCCATGACATATGTAGATTTTCCTCAAAATTTATTCATATGGAAACCATTTCCAATTTATTTTCATTAGCCGGCATACAAAATGCCAAACTTGCCAGCTTTGTCTGTTACGAAAAAACTCGAATGTGTTCACCTTGGACTGAGCCATCCAGAAGTTATTTGGTCGGTCATGCGTCCCTCATTTTAAGGACACTCTTCTTGAATGAAAAGACAAAAATGGTTTCCATTAGTGTTTCCTTGTGAATACACCTGACCACAAAATACAAAGAAGGTAATTTTTCTGAGGTATTTATTTCCCATTTATTTGGAACTCCCAATAACAGACAGATACAGACAAACTAGAATCTTCCTTAGTTTGTTTTTCTATATATTATTTTGTTCTTGAAACTGAAAGGAAATTCCTTGCATGACATTAAAGAGTTTAATTTGACAGTTGTGGTTTTTGTGGCTGTAAAAAGTGTAAAATGACATGACAATTTTGTCAGCAAAACAATCATCCTGGGAGACAATTTCACAACGGTTGACGGAATATTTGACGCGAACGTCAATATTAAAGTCAGTCTGTGTAAATATGACACCTATCAGGTGGAATCTTTCGGTTAGGAAGGAAAATAATCGGGTTTGAGTATTTTAGACATTACCTGGTAAATATTTAGAGTTCGGAATAAGGTGGGAATTCTGTGAAATACGCAATGACATGTACAAAATAGACAATCGCCCCAACTAAATATCCAATGAAGAAATTGGAGGAAGTTTTGTTGAGTCCAACGCGAGAGGACAAATACTGAAAATGCATAAGAGTACTACCTGCCAGGATGGCTTTTTAGCAGCACAGTTATCAAGCAGGTGTAGCACCAGAAATTAACTAGAAATAGTCTCAATTTAGAAAAAATGGAAAGTTTAAAACAGAGGTAGACTATTATTCCCCAAAAATGCTGACTGCTGTGGTCCAAGGTAAGAGATTAGGATAATAAACTAATTGAATAGAAACGACCGTCATCAGTGGTGGATCGGAAGGGGACAAGGGATACACCCCCTCCCCCTCCTGGGCCAAATTTTCTTCATTTTTATGCAGTCAGTATTCGGGAAAAATTGGTCAAATGGTAGGCTGGCACCACTCTTAAGGGTTGGCGCTCCCTTTGGGAAACCCTGGATCCGCCACTGAGCATATTTTGGCATTTCTGCTATTAAATCTTTGGATCCAATAGTGTGCACAGGTGAGAATTCAATAACCATCATGGCACGAAACACCGATAAATGAAACAAACATTGAATCGAAGCTGCCAAGAAAATAAGTGCCAATCGACAAAACGTTTTACTGGAAATGAAAGCCTGTTCATTATCAAATAGTCATCACATTAAGGACGCAAAAACATTGGTAAATAACCGAATTGACTGTCAGTGAAAAACAAATGAGTGTTGTTTGTACACAACACGTGCATGTCCTGATGCGAACAACACCCTTAGGGTACGTTCACACCGTGGAACTGCGAATGCGAATAAAACTAAAGTTTCAGGTCGCTATTCTACACATTTTACTGCATCGCTTACGATATTGACGGCAAATATCAAAGAAAAGTTTTGCTTTCACAATCTCTTAATGTGAACGAGTTGATCCCAAAGGTACATTTATACTGAACGAAAACGCGAACAAGACGGTCCTCCTGTCATACTTCCCGTTGCACAGTCCTATCTTTGGGGGGGGGTTACCCCTGTCCAGTCTGGGAGGGTTTCCCCTGTCCATTCCAGTCCAGGGGTACCTGGGTAGGGACCCGGATAGAATTAGGGGGTACTGCCAGACTGGACCAGGGAGTGCCCCACCCGGTAAAATGACATCCTTTTCGCAGAAATGTTCGCAGAAAATTTAACGTGCTTTTCACATGGAGTGTCGGCAATGACCCAACACAATGTTTTGCTTTCCATTCGCTTTCGGTCAGTATAAGTTGACCCTTACACGCCTGTGGCTCTGTATTTCTACAAGTTTAAGCAGAATTAATGTCGGACTAACAGCTCTTATTCCTGGGACCGGAAGCTCTCATAGCATTGTCAAGTCACGAACCCGTTCATACAAAACAAACTCACCCATTGTTTGCACAGACTCAACAGTCAACCCGTGTTTCACACTTTTTAATTGGTACAAGTGTTAAAGCCGATTCCGAGAGGTACTTGATAGGCTTTGTGGCAGGTTTTGTGTGACCTGTTGGAGCAGGGGTTGATTCCTGGTTTCTTGAATGACAAAGAAATCGACTAAATCACCGAGTCAGTTTTCCAGGCTGTTTCTTAGTTTTCCATCTTTGAACTGGACCCAGTGTTTTGTGCATAATTATAAAATGTATGGCATTAACCTACACCGAATAAGAAAATGTCAATACTTCCAAATTCAATGCTGACAGGTTGTTGGTAACTTTCTGGACTGAACCTAGTGTTCCTGTTGATAACTCTCAATTAGCACAATACTTGCATGACAGTTACTCCAAGAGAAGCGTGTAATAATTATTAGTGGCGGATCTAGGAGGAGCGTAGAAAGACGAGCCACCCCCCAAGCCAAAGTTCTTCATTCTTCTGCAGTTTTGGGAAAAATTGGTCAAATAGTATGTTGGGCCCCCCTCCTGTCTCTGGAAAATCCTGGATCCGCCACTGATTATGAAAGTGAAAATTTTAAATTTCAATTCCTTGGGCAAAAATAGTTTTAAGTAATTATACCGACAATCGACACTTGATACGAACCCTGAACTTGAGTGAAGTGCTGTCCGTGAAGGGACGTTGACGTGCGGTATTGTGTGTGGTGAGTGTAAACATGCGGAACCGAAGCATTGTTCGTGAAGTGACGGGGAAGTGTCACCGAGTCTCAGGTGCAGAACCCGGCAGTGTGGGAGGTAACTTGGGGGGGGAGGAAGGGATCAACCGGGCGGGAGGTTGGGGGGTAAACCGGGCGGCAGTAGGGTGCAGAAGAATATCCATGGGCTACGGATTTATACTCTCCAGACCTGTAACTAAAAGTATGACTCCACATTTTATGTTTGAAACACCTTACTCTCATGTTCTGTGGTGCCCGATATTTTCCACAGGTGAGGAAATGATGAAGGCGAGCCCAATCATGTAAAATTATTAATCTTTAAAACTGACATACTGTGACCTCATGTGGTCGAGCAAAAGGAATTGAAGGAAAATAATATTTACAAGAATAGATGTGTCTCAATCTATTTGGTGTAATTTTAATTTAGTAGAGAAAAAAGGAGCCTATTTTTTAAACATTTTTGTACAGAAAATGGGATTTTTCAATTTTTTTTATCCTTAGAAGTCAAGAAATTTCAAGTGGTGAAATCTTAATAACTTAATAAGCTGGAAGTATCAAATGCGGCAACGTCGGCTTTAGCAATATTTTTTGAAGTATTAACTTCCGTACAGAATCACATTCAAAGCTTCAGATTACACTTACAAACAAAAATGTTGAATAACATGATAATGGCAGTTGTAATTAATTTCTATAACTAACAGAAAAATAGATGAGAACAAGGGAGTTAAATTAAAAAAGAAAAGTTTTGAATTCAAGTAAGCATCTGTTTGCTCAGTAAATGTCAGCATTTTGTTCTCATGGTAATTTAGTATCCCTGACATAAGTTCACGAGAAATTACATAATTTCTTTCCAAATTAAAATAAAGAACACTACTGGAATTTTCTGGTCGTTTTGTTTCTGACATAAGACACTTCATCATTAGGAAGATGACGCAAGCTCATCCCGCAATTAACAACCAGATTCTCCACCACTTTGTGTGGAAAATGACACTCGCCACAAAATGGCCCTGGTGTTAAATGTCAGCTTCGAGGGCTGTCATATTCTATTCTAAGTTTTCTACTATTATCCCTTAATGAATCAAGTTTCACACATTAGCACAAAAGTTGGGGGCGCAGATTTCAGCCGCCCCCTGCAATCATCTTAAACGTCACTTAACTAAGGACCATAAAAGTGTCCCGCGCGGTAAATGATCCCTCGTAATGCAATGTAGACATAACTTACGTAACTCGTCCACGCCCCACTTTCCCAACTTGTTGAATGCTCAAGTTAACGACCCCGTTTCACAAAGGCCCTTGAGAGATGCTCCTTACAGTCATGGCTTCGTTAATGAATTTTTATGTGAACTAAATCCATTGTTTCCATGGAAATGGCAAGACATTGGTGTATCGTAAACTTATGGTGAACTACTAATTAAGTGAAGAAAATGCTAAAGTCAATAGAGTTTAATTTAATTACGTGGTGTGTACAATGGAAATAGATACTTCACTAAATGGTGTTGAATGTCACAAATTTAAAATGGTCCTAAAATGTTTCAGCAATTATGGAGTCAGTTTTATCGTGAAATCTACATGCGAAGAATTTTATCTCAAATGTTCATCAATTTGAGCAAACTATCTTGGTATGCTGTTACCACTTGAATGAATTTATCAGGTCTGAAAATTGAAGTCTGTAGCAAAAGTATAGAGACTGTAGGCAAAATAAACAATTATATTGCCGATGTTCTTTTCTGTAGGACAGAATTTGGAGAAAATTGCTGCGGAATGTTGAAACATTATTTTGCTGTAACAATATTTTGCAAGTGGTAATATGTTGCTTGTTCACCCTGCATCAAAAGAATCTGACAAAAATGAGGGTTTCAAAAATTCTGCTTAGTGTTTGCAATGGATGTCTGTGAGAAAAAAATATTTGGAATGATGGTGCAAAATTCAGGCCATTTAACTACAAAATGATGTTGCAGAAATATACTTCATAATGGATAGATCCGACCTACATCTTAGTTTTACAGCATATCTGGAGATGGCTGAGATATTTATAGATTCCCCAACAGTAAGCAAACAAAAATGTTGAAAATGGCAAAAAACACACGCTATTTGTTTATGCCATTATGAAGTATATTTCTGCAATATTATTCTGTTGACAAACGTCCTCAATTTAGCACCATCATTCCAAATATCTCTTTCTCAAAGACCACTATTGCAAAACCCTGTGACCCTTGTCAGAAACTTTTGACCATGTCAGGGTCTTTTGGTGTTCCTGTAGGGTGTTGTTTTGTTTTGTTTTTTGACGTATTGGAATTTTAAAATTCTGTCTCACACGTGTAGAGATAAGTATTATCATGTATTAAGTCAGCATCTCGGAATTAATCTCAAGGACACATCTCTTTCTTCTTACTAAATCCATATTCTGAAATCAGTATGCTTCTTTTGATGGTTTCGGTAAATCCCTCACTGTAAGATAGTGTCTTAATCTTTCGTTATTTTATGCTTATACAAACAGCCTCCGCACCTTCCTCACTTTCATATCCATCTAATAAATCATTGTGAAAATAATTAGACAATTAAAACAAAGAACAATTAACGGTTAAATCCAACTTCAGACGAAAATATTGAGATCCATAGTAGGTGTGTTAATTGGTTTAATTAGGCTTAATTAATTGTGACTCCACCCAGTGCCCTATCGCACAACTTTCATCTTCCGCTTATACTAGGTTTTATCGGATTAACTGATGCTGTGAAATGCTTTCGAACGCATGTGTGTTTACGTATTGTGTGTAGGATAGACTGGCGACAGCGCCTATCGTAATGAGGGTATATTTTTCTAATTTTCACTAAACCCCCCAAAAATGTCCAAAGAATTTCTCGGGATAAAGATGTTTTATTGATTTCTAGTATTTTTCGTCAGAGGAAATCTTTGATTTTTATTTGGAAATCAATAGCATGTCAGACCGACAAACAGGCAAATAAGGAATCTGAATTTTTTTTCAAACTGAACTCAATAAACCCCAAATGTCAAAAATTACAAAAAATGAAAAACCTAGATGTGAGTGCACTTGCTTCGTGTTACCCACATCCTCTTTGTGAAATCTGACTCCCATTCATTAAACAGTGAAATAAAGACATATATATGGAAACCACCGACTCCTTTTTTGGTGCGTTCAATTTTTTTTAGTTTGCGTATTTCTGTCGTAATTAAGAACACTTTTCATCTTTGATGCTTTGTTGTGTTTTCGCCTTCTCCCTGGGTGAAAAATATAGGAGTTAAAAAGGAAATAGTGGTTCAATTATTTTATTGGGATTTTTGGTCAAATTCACAGATTCCGTGGCCCCCCTTGTCCATTAGATCCGCCTCTGATGGGTTCTTTCTTCTCGCCTGATTCCGCCACTATCCTTTGCCGACAAACAAAGTTCCAAAATAGCCGATCTTTCACAGCGACACCTGGCGATGGTTTTGTCGTTCTGCTTGACTGCGCAAGTCAGGAACAAACTCCGGGCAGAGAAAAGCGCATGCATTGACGTTCAGCGACACAGTTGCTTCTTTCGGTGCCTCAAGCAGAAGTCAGTGACAGACAGTGAGAGGCCATCCATCTGTCATTGTGTCTTGTTGTTTGGTTTGTTTCTTTATTTTTGGACCTTGTAAAACAGAGAAAGGTCGTAGTACCACGTTCTGTGATTTTTTGCACAAGTGAATTTATTGGGATACTTTTTACAAAGGATACCGTACCTAACGCTCTGATGACAACAACTTGCTGTTTTAGGAGAATAATTACTGTTCCTTCCCATGATGTTTTAAAGGGTTTTTGCTACTTCTCCTAACAAAGTAAGTGAACTTCATGCTGTCAACAGGTTTGTTACCATGATTATGTAATGGTGAATGCATTGTTGCATGACTGAAATTATGCGTGACCAGTGCTCGCAATGGCTGATCTAGGATTTCTCGGGAGGGAATGTCAAACTATTTTTTACCACTTGTTTTGAAAAAATGAAACACATTGCCCGTGAAGGGGTTTCACATCCCCTGTACCCCTCCCCCCGCCTAAACCCGTTAATGGTGACTGAAACCAATTGGAAACGTTGAAAACTGAAAACAATTGAAAACGTTGACGTGTAACGTTTGTCGTAAATTCAGCGTTCAAAACACGTTAGCATTTACCATTCATTAACATGTTAACTGGCAAACGTGTACCTCAAGTTGGTCCTGCAAAAATTGATTACCTCAATTGTGTATGCATCAATAGTACTGACCACATGACATTAACTATACTATTATACAAACAAGTCAATAAATGTTCATTTAAGGAAATTCTAAGTTTCAAATGACTTGACAGTAAAACATGCTAAAATTGAACCCAATAAACCGCCCTGTCAAAAGGATCAAAACCAGGAGTATTAAAATTCTTGCGCCTATTGTGTGGCAAGTGACTCTTAAGGCAAAAGGCTTAAATGTGTAAATTATGACAGTTGGGTGCTAAATGTGAATGTCCATAGATTGCATCTCATTTTATGGTTGTAAAG
>JBCAUG010734465.1:0-11810 GCA_038406175.1 Haplosyllis leylae | reverse complement strand
CCCCCCCCCCCTGTGAACGGACAGACACCTGTGAAAACATTACCTTCCCCATTCCTTCGGAATGCGGGCGGTAATTATTTATTTTGCACTTCCATATTCTGTCTCTCATTCAGAGAGACTACTATTAAGTAGAATGTTATCCATATTGTTTTGTGACCTAGTCTTTATGCCGACTTTTACTTTATTATTTGTACAGAACTTTGACAGCACTGAGCAAGGAAAGATGTAGGCACGAATTTCACGCTTCAGACAATAGCTATTCCTCAATGATTACCCACTGCAGGAATGAAAGTGATATACTTAAATGCCTTTTCAAACAATTTTCCGTTTCTTCACTCACAGTCTCAAATTCCAAAATACAAGTCATTGCGTTTAAAGTCTCCATTTCCACTTTTTCAAAAGTTTAATTTACTCTCTCTTGGTGCAAATTTCAATTTGTTATGAGCGAGACATCCACCTCCAGCTGCCTCACGGCATATTTATTCTTTTGTACCAGTGATCTTTTTATTTGACCACAAGCCCGTCTAGAATAGCTTTAGGGTGCTGATTTCCAAGTTAAGTGATTCTATTGATCTGACTACATTTAGGCAGCAAAGTTCAACAAAACTAGTAATATGTGCCGAGGGACTGTCTGTCGCCTCATCAGTTGCTTTTTACCAGATATTGGAGTGAGAATGGCAAAGACCTGCTTTTATTCATCAATCAAACAAGGTTTTTAGTCACCTGAACAATTGTACTTTTGAAACGGAATAGTTTAGTCTCAGAAAGATTAGAATAAAATTTTGTAACCTTTTTGAATTGTTTAATGAAATCTGTTGAATGATGACAAATGTATTTTTAATTCCAATCAAACCACGAAATAATACAATCTAACAACAATCGGTCACTCAAAAATCTTTGACCATGTATTTCAGTGCATGTGTTTTCATTACCATAACTGCAGCTCTGAAACTAAAACTCCAATGTTTTGCAACCAATTGCTTCTTTTCACGTGTAGATTACGATAGCATTCTATGAAATGACAATGTGCTTTCAAAGTTACAAGAGTTCACACCAAATGTAACTGCAAGCATTAGTTCCTTTATTGTCTGAAGAGCAACGATAAAATTAGACTTATCATGTGTTATATTTAACTCCTATAAATGTCATTAAGTGCATTGTTTATTTAACAATCACAAAATTTACGCATTTCTTTCTGTCGTTGCATTTGCCTCCTCTTAACTATTTTCATATTGTCTTCAATAATTTACTCTTTGAATCTTAAAACGACACATCAACTAAACTTTGCGAACATGTTGCTTACAACAATGCCTTTCAGTCCAGGGTGTACCATCCACGTAGATTTGAAAAAAACATTAGCAACAGACAGAAGATTATTTTCCTTTGATTTCACTTTGACCTTTAGATAACCTTGACCTTTAGATAACTGTGACCTTATGTGTAAGTTTTAGTGGAATATGAGCATACGGATGTAAAGGTTTCTTAAAATATGTCATTTCTTTATTTGACCTTGACCTTCACCAATGGCCTTGACACTCAAACTTCGCCTAGATATGGTCAAGATGCATCTGTATACTGAAAATGAACTTCCTAGCTCTTGCAGTTCAAAAGTTACAGACCTGAGTGAAATTATTACCTATCTGCAAAGGCGGATGGTAAAAATTAATTGATTGATAATAAGTAAAACAATTTTTGGAGGACACAAGTCCTTTTTGTGGGGCCACTGATGCCCCTGTTTTAGACTTCTGGTGACGTCTGTCCTACTTTAACCCTTCTTCCTCTGTCCCCAGGTTCCTTCTATGCCCATTTCTATGCCATCTCAGGTGTTCTCAGGTAAAATCTACTAAGTTTACTTTCTTTTGTACTGTTTCATCAGGAGAGAGCAGGTCCTTGCTTGGTGATTCACTGATAGCGATATGATATCACTTTTCAGATGTCTAATTATTTCTGCTCAAAAAAACAGCAGAAATTTCCAATGAAAATAACAATGCGTTGAAAAGTACTAAAATAACTATAACACAGCTGTTTGGCTGCTGTTAAGACTTTTATTTTCTATGCCCCTTCTATTGCACATTTCTGTTTTCACAATTACTTGTTTCTAGTTATTTTTACCGCATGACAAAGAATACCTCAGGTGTAGCGATGGGTGATGATTGAACATTAACCCACCTAACTTACTGTGGTTCCTTCGTCCAACTTAAGCTCTCCTAATCTTGTTTATGGCCAGTAGTGATAATATATAGGGATCACATTTTGCCCTGTAAGTGGCAAAGAACGGATGTTTTCCCTGCTGAAGTAATCATCAAGTTTTGCATATGAATTCAACATAACTAAAGGCAGTCGGATTTTTCTTGAGCTCATGAGGTCATTACCTGAATACAAATGTGAAAGTGCGCAGTACACCCAGTGTCCAGAATTTGTTCTCGGACAGATCATTTTGGCAAGTTGTGAATGATCACTTGTCGTTGTGACTAACCTGGACTTTCACATGTTGTCTTTGTTGTACAACGGTAAGTAGGTCATTAAGAACAGGCATCTGCATTTATTATCAAATGTTCTTGTTGTACGGGAATCAGGAATTTTAAAGTTTTGCAGAAAACATTAGTTCCGTTTTTGGTTTTTGCTTTACAGTCACTATCTTCATGAAACAGAAATCAAGATATTGCCAAAAATCTCACTCACCTCACACATCCATCCCCATTCTCACCATGCCCCATATAGCAAATTAAAATTAATGTGCATTTCATACCCGATGGTTCAGCGATTTGGTGCTACAGCTCATCACTGAGTGGACCAATTGACTGACTTCCGTGAACGTAATGTCCAGCTGATATCGATGTCATAAACACATGGTCTCGGGAAGCATTTGAAGTAACAATTTGAGTTTATAGTTTTTCGTATCACTAAAGCATTTAAAATAGTCTCTGTTGCTTTACTTTTTAATATTAAACTTGCGTATTATTTTTGAGAAGATCGAAACCTAATGAAGTATACCGTATAAAGAAACTTATGATAGGTTAAGATGTTTTCTGTATTGTAACTTTATTCTTCATCCCACGCACGATCGTTGTGAATCTTAGAAACAGAAACGCAAACGTCACGTTTCTTAATTATTAACAAGTGTACTACAGTACATCTAAAGGTAGGATTCTCTTCTATTGCACCTTCTTTTTCTACGTAAAGGTTACATTTGAATAAAGACTACAAATAACATTCACGATATCAGCGGCAAATAATCTAAATCCTTGAAAGATGTCGCCCAAAAACTTATGTCACATTGCAATTCCTAATACAAACTATACTGCCTTTGAACACTTTTGCAGACTGTGTGACCGTGACTTTTGAATGTTGAGCTATTCATTAAAGAGGAGACTAAATCAAAATAATTCAAGTGTATCAGAAAGGAGAAATTATATCTATTTTTGTTAATGACAGACGCAGGTAAAGAGACAGACCAAAAGAGACATTCATCGATCCGAAAGTAAAAAGCGTAATACCTGAGTCTGTTTCAAAAGACAATGTGCCATCTCAAGAAATGGTGATTGACTTTTACAGAACATTCCAGCAAGGAACTCAATACAGAAGAGATATTGAACTTAATGGTGGTCAATGTTTTCATGTGTGAGTTCTGTAGAGGGTCAATATTAGCTTATTAATGCATATAATTACACTCCACTACCAATGATTATAAAATCAATACGTAACTTCCACCCTTTTGCCGTCATTTTTCTTTAAACGATTTTGTTTAGGATAATCCTTTCCTTCTATTGAATCCAATTTGCTGTGGTTGGTTGCGTTTACATACATACTAAGTAGCCAGTACAATTAAAACATGTAAAATCCCTATCATATACTTTTCATCCTATACAGAACACACAAATTCTCGAATCAAATAAGGATCACAAGCGCCCACAAAACCGATCTTCACTTCTTGTCTTTTAATTCAAATACCATTCGATAATTTGTACAACATAAAACAGCAAACATACATTTCACCTTTACTAAAATATTGCGGAACAAAACCCAGCAATTCCAGTGCCAGTGCAACTGAAAAAGAATGTCCTCCATTTGAGTTGTTGCACGGATATCTTGTGAACGACTGCAAAACTTTACTTAGACGCCCACAAAAATTCGATGTTGATCCTAAGTGCTCTTATTGATTTGGACATATGTAGACTTCATTCGATATCAGCCCACTGGAAGTTAATGATAAGAAGTCAAAGTTCCTCGAACCCTCGAACAAAAGGGAAGCCTACAGGAGTTTCATGAACACTAGTTGTTGTAAACACTTTCTCAGGTGTGATGACAATACGAGCATCCCCAACATGTATACTGAAAGCGTGGTATTGATATCTAAATTATGTTATGTTATTCCTCCGAGTCTTTACTTTTTCGGAAAATGAAATTTTAGAAGTCAGAAATGATTTTTGTTATTATTGCAAACAACGAATGAAATCACAAGGTGAAATAACTAGAAAATTGTGTCATTCGGGATTGTTTTCTGCTTTCAACATACTCTTCCAAAAGATGATACCTGTGGATCCATTGGCTGTTATCCCGATTGTCAGTAGATTAACAGAATGTTTACATTAAACAGAATATTTTGTTCATACTACTACACCAATTTTACCCCACAGGGTGTTTGTCTTGACTTCTCTCAAGTAAACTTCCTTTGTAACATACCCTAAAGTGTATGACAAAAGAGACTCAGGTATTCACTTGCATTGTCAGAACCCGTCTCCAAATACTTATGGGTGACAATTAACGCACTAACGGAGTATGGATCCACAAAGCAGATCTTCAGATCACCCAAATGATGGGTAGGAACTAACATTTGGTGTCGACATCTTCAAGAAGAAATCTTGTGAAATACTGTTCAGGTGGCATTGGGAAGGGCACAAAGAAGGAAAATTTGTGCCATATAGGGGTTTGCTAAGATTTAATATAAAAAAAGTTGTTAAGTAATCATGAAATTGAATTCAGACCACGGATGTCTGATATCAACACAGATTCTTCAATTTATGGTGATTTTCCTGTTGTTCTTAGTACAACTGCCATGTAAAGTACTCTTACAGACCAGATAACTAATACACAGAACTCTATGGAGACGCGTAGGACGTTACAACACTTATATTGATCGCTCCCCAAGCAACACAGTACCCATCACTGTCAAAATGCCAATTGAACTTTACCACACGATGGCTTGTCGTTGATGTTTGTCCAGCTTAATGTGACAGTGAACGAGGGATTGACAACCTTATGATGTCTCATTAAGCACAAACTAACCGACTTGGTGATACGTATTGCTTGAAGCTTGTTAACATCACTGTCAGTAGCAAAGGAACTTGTTTGTGTCCTTTTCACTTTCATCCGAGTTTGACACCTTGAAGACGTGGTAAATTTAGCAGACGTATTTGTTGTAAGAGTGATTATTGGATCCATATCAAAGGTATCGGTTCTTATTGGGAGAAGGTGTAAAGCAAATACTTGTGTAAGTTAAATCCGGTGGAAAACATGCCGTATTTGCAAGAATATTGAACGTAATATTGAGTTACCGTACAAAGAAATCGAACCGTCCCCGACGACATTTCGTCATCGAACACCAAACAACCATTTTCCCGTTTAATACAGTATCTGCATTTGTTATATTATTAGGCGCAGGGTTGACCTTAGGAAAGAGCCGCAGGTGTAACATTAGGTCATGATTGGATATTATTCCACCCAGTTCACTATAGTTCTCTGGTGCAGCCTAAGCCCTCCTAATCTTGTTTATGGTCAGCAGTGATAATGTGTCAGGATCACACTTTACACCAAGAGCGGCAAAGAGCGGATGTTGGGCTTTCAGATGTAATCGCCACTTTCGCATGTGAATCCACTTTTCCAAAAAAGAAAAGACTGATAGTATGTGGTGCAAACTTAGCAGTGGATCTCCCTGAAAATATGAATATGAATCTCAGTTGGGATTTTTAAGGTTTAGGGTGATTACAAAGTTTTACCCATTAATATTTTCATATAAATATCTCACAGATATTTCCGTTTAAAATATTACATCAAAATAGCACGTCAGGAAACTTTGAACGAAAACATGAGTTTCTAAATACAGAGAGTTTCCTTCTATTTCAAATCGGCACATGCGGAGCACATTTTTCACAGAAACGGTGACAGTTACTGTCTGAATCAGTGTGTATCAATAAGCATGACATGTAGGTATTTCATTTATCACATCGCAAACCTCATTTTTAACAATCCTGTTGTAAGAAGATCATGGATTCCAAGACAATATCTTGATACTTTGAACATTATCAAAATATTTCCACTATTTAAATAGTTCTTTCGGAAATTTTAAATGGGTATATTTGATCACATGAACAGATTAAAGATAGCAGATGTAAATTCAGAGTGATTTAATCCATATATATAAAAGAACATATTTTGGCACCAATACTTGCATTGTTCCCACTGTATCAGTAAACTATGTGGATTTCCCAGCCTGAAAACGAATTAGTATCTCAATTAACATGTCAAATGACCTCCAAACCGAATTCATCCATCACCGATCTGTTGGATTTTTTTTTGATGATGCGTGTGGGTTTTCTAATGTAACACACAAATAAATAACCGAACATCTATCTTCCTTCTCAAAGGATTGCCATCAGCCTTACTGAATGTGCAAACAATTTGTCCACTCACCAGTGGAATCTCGTGGCTATTCAGCCATCATGACCATCACGATGAGATTAAAGAAAAGGTAGGTGTACAATAGTAATGAATAATCAATATATTTTTATCTGATGTGCTCATCAACGTAATTAGTCAAATCATGAAGAATAGTCATCTAAATATAAAATAATTGACATCGCAAAATGTAGTTGGAATTGATCGATAGCCTCTTGTGCGTGTAGCTAGAAGGACAACACCGTGAGTGATAAAGGGGTGATCCCACATCTTCCGGTCGAGTTTTCCAGTGCTCTCTTTGTATTTAATGATTTGATAAAATAAATTTCACAGTAGTCAATAGTTAATTTTGAATAGCATCTTGTACCCAAATATCAATTTTATCAAATTCAAGACAGCTATCATCTTTCAATCTGACAAGTGACAATGTCCTGTTAGCATCTTCATAACTTCATTTCATGTGCACTGAAATCATGCTTTTTGAACTGTTTTCGAAATATTTCAAGTATTTATCCTCAATGGTAAATCTCGAAAAAAGTGAAAGTGACACAATTAAGTTTTCCAGAGAATAAATTGAATTATTTTGAATTTTTTCGTGCTTCAATCTCACAAGCAGTTTCAACTTTGAAAAATATTACACCTTCGTGACTTAATATAATCGTTTCAAATCATAATCTTTTCAATTGAGTTTTTCATGGAAAATTTGGCCTCGGGGTCACTTGTTATACTTCTGAGGCTGGCTTCTAAAATGCCACCAAATGGACCTTCAATGGAAGTTTTTAGAAATTTTGATAATCCATCTGTATATGCCTGACATCACGGGTTATGCAAAATTAATGAGAAAAGTAGCAAATCGATGACCCCATGTGGAGGCAAACATTGTACGAGACGACTTCAGTAAGGAAATGGTTTTACCAAGGCAGCTTAATTCTACTCATTATACTTGCATTTAGGGAAAAGAGGATCGCAACTAGTAGTCAATATGATTGATGGGTCAAGACATCATAAGATCCTTTGGCATCTGTTCTTTTCTCCACCCCGTTTCGTGACTTTCAAAATTAGTGGGCATTCTTGTCGCATAACCCTTCTTAATTAATTATTATTTAATACGCACCAGAATGAGAAATCCGATTCGAGCCAAACAAATGCACTTGTTCATAAATGTTCACTTACAGTTTCCATGCAATTTATTAATCTCTTAGCGACAAAATTCATTGATTTTGACTTGGAAAGGACAAATTCTCCATAAATATGAACGTGTAAATTTTATCTTACCAAAGGTCACTTGAAACTGCAACAGTCTACGCCATATGGCAGGAATCTTGTTTTATTAATTGTCCTCTTGGCACTTCTTTGATAACCCGAATTATTGATTGTTTTGTGAACGTACACATGCAACGTCAGTACGAAACCACCAATTTCCCCACATATCCGGACCCTCTAAATTGAGAATGGAAAAAGAATCCTTTCAAAAATGTACACGTCTTAGTAACACAGTTCTGAAAATTGTATTGTTTAATTACACCCTCTGACGGCACTTGATGTCCCAGAAATCACTCTATCAAAGTTATTTGAAGTGGTTAAACTTGCTTTGATTCCTTTACATCAGGTTTATCACAGCCTCTAGCTCCTAGTGCTTGTGTCATTAGATACATTGTTACAAGCCCTTTATGCTGCATGTCAAATTTCCTGTTTTATTAAAATGCCGCGGGTACCAAGTGTAAAAACGGTAATGCGTCGATCTGAATGTACGTCAAGTCTGCCAGGCATAAAAAATCCAAAGTAGATGATTCTTCTTTGAAAGTACTCCTTTATTGATGGCGTCAATGGTGCCCATTTTTTATAAATGTAGGAAATAAAATATTTTAAATTTCAGTCCTAGAAAGTCAAACTCCTGGACTACATGGTTACCCACTAAGAAAGTGATTATTGCTAATCAACAAATATGCATGAGGGCCATGATCAAACTATCTGCATCAAGAAAACTTCAAAGTGAGAGACATGAATTCATTTCCTCAACAAAGGTTGCGTATGAGTCAAGGTTTAGACAGGCAAAGGTATGTTATGTTGTCCATTTCTGTCAATCTATCGAATTTGGAGTTGCTGAAATCAAAACAGATGAATTGAGATTCTGTGATCTTCAGTACAGAACTCTGAATATGAGGCTTAAAAGCTGTAGGTAAAAACGAATCCAAATACGGACAATTCTTATCTAGCACGCCCTCAGATCAAAGCTAGCCTTGTTCTGTTTAAAAGTACATGCGAGCCTGTGGGATTCCAGCTTTGATTTTTTCAACGGTTAGTCCAGCTCAGAAGAGTTCTATATATTTTTTCCTGCCACTGTCATTAGTGTGCTATTGTTAGAATTCCTTTGGCTGCCAAACAATTTGCTGCAATTTCATAAATGTGACATGGTGAAACTTTTCAACTTCAACTTACCTCAGTGTTAACATACTGTAGAAGGGTTAAAATATGCACTTTATGAGAAAGATCACATGATCAAAAAATATCTTATATATTCTTTTCGCTCAAGAAACTTGATTGTTAGAAATTAAAACGTTCCATTGTGAAGATGTCTTTCATCTTGCTTTCCAATATGTCGGGTATGACCGCTTGTTGTTCAAATCCAGAGTTACAGTGGCTGGAAAAAATGTACGACGAAAAAGAACACAAAATCATTGCAAATCAACTTCTAATTTAGGTACGAGTAGTGTACTCAGAAACGGATGCTTATTTTAAGTTATCAGCAAAGTTTGGTAATGTCACAGTAGAAATATTCACTGTGTAAACATATCAACCGGATTGCACGCAATGATAGTACAGCATCAAGAAGTAGATAAATACCTCAAAGATAGAAAACAAAGGTAGAAGTTCATCTTTCCTAAAGACGGCTGAACGTAAGTCAAGAAAACGTTATATTCAAATAGATCAATGTGATATTTTAATTTTATTTAACCAAGCCTAAGACGTATCCCGGTGTTATGTACTCAAACAGTATATTAAAGGCACAGAACAGTCTGAAGAAACAAACTCTTGTCGTGGGATTTTCAAACGGATGTTAGATAATTCCATTTTTCTTCTTTGACATTTATGTTTATTTAGCAAAGAGATGTTGCTGATTTACTGATATAATATCAAACCACCAACAATGTTTCATAACGCTGTGATATACGTGCTTGTAATATGAAATTTTGATCTTGCAAGTAGTTCTAAACTTGACATTTGTTGATATTGCTTGCAAACTGTCCTCCAAAGTAGTTAAACTTAGCTTCTGTTCAGGGTACAACACTGCAAGACATACGTGCAGTGGCAAGACTTTTGTACTGAAATCACTGATCAGCTCGTGAAACATCGTTTAAACTATATACTTTATGTCCTGATTATTTCTTGGACTTGGAAATGAAAAGTCTTTGAATTTATCTGTCTAAATTACAGCAGAATCCGGCACTTGTTTTCTTGAGAGGAAGCCAATAGAAAGCTATTCTACCATACTGTTTCCAACATTTTTTCACAAAGACATTATACGCATTTACTTCTTCAAGTAATAATCAGCGTTATGTCGAATGTTATAACTGTTGGTATCAACCTGTTTTGAATTCATTTTAGAAATGAATGACTCTTTAAGCTGAGTACAACTGCACATCATTAAACATTGTTCGTTTGTACTTGTTAGCTTCATTACCATAAAATGTTTCTGTCAGTAAGTACCTTTTTGGAAGACTATAGAATAATCTACAAGTCAGCACTAACTTTATCAGGGAAATTGGATCATAGTAAACGGCTGTTTCTTACCAGGTCATTCCACAAATCAATTGTCAAATGATGGATGAATGTTTTTCACTGATGAAGTAACTTGTTTCACATTCCACTGGTGTAAAACACACAAAACTCAGGCATGTGGGCTTATTATTGAGAACGAAATAAGATTATTTAGGAACGTGACAACTTAACGTATGCTGAGATGATTGCTTATTGATTACTGATAAACTCACTGAAAACCAGAAATTGCTTCAACTCCACATGTCTTTAGAAAATCGTTGCTCTCGATACATATTGCACGAGTCATTTATGAGAGACGCCCAGTGTGATGTTTACCCTCGTACAACTTGACTGCTTCGATAATTTCTCTCGTCGACTTCTTGTGCTCTACACGTCCACTCAAATGTCGACTGGCTTGAAGTAAGAATATGAACATGACACAAAAGGACAATTTTGACTTTGTGGATAAAGCTAAACGATTCCAATATTTGAATACGAAAGATTGCATCAATGTCAAAACAATGTATGTCCTAAAGAAAGACTAAAGTAACCTTAAATAAGGAGAATTTATATCTTTCGGTTTTACGTCAAAAGATCGACATGTTCTGTTGAAAAGTACATTAGAGCCTCTGGGAGTCCTGCTTTGATTCCTCAATATTTCAGTCCAGCTCACAAGAGTTCTACATTCTTGCTGCCACTGTCATTAAAGACATTGTAAAAGGTTTCTTCGGCAGCATAACAATTTGCAATAATTTCCACATGTGTTACTCCGCCACATTCTGACACAGTCCTTCTTCCCTCTGGAAAGTGAGTCATGTCATAAAATGTAACAACGGTGTGTATTCTATTCGTACTTTTTTATGACTGATTCATCTAGATGAATTAGTTGGATTAAGCTAGAACTATTAAAGCATGGCTGAAGGCTATCTGAAGTTTTCTTTCGAAGTCTCCAACTTACAAGTGCCTCTGTAGTATAATTACCAGGGCAGTGGTATAATCAAAAACATTGTCTGGTGAATTACCAAAGAACTATTGATTTTCGACGTTTTTGGTGACTCCGTAGAGTTACCTAAGCAGTTGGATTTGGGTTATTACCGACCGCATACGTAGTATGAGAGGAGGTACTGTTTTCACAGGTGCCTGTCTGTCCACAGGGGGGGGGGATACTCAGTCCAGCCAGGAGGGGCACTCAGTCCAGCAGGGGGGTACTCAGTCCAGCTGGGGGGTACTCAGTCCAGCTGGGGGGGTACTCAGTCCAGCCAGGGGGAGGGGTACTCAGTCCAGCCAGGGAGGGGGATACTCAGTCCAGCTTGGGGGGGGCTGAGTACCCCCCCCCAAGACAAGTCAGCTATGCTGCAGTTGGTATGCCTCTTGCA
>JBCAUG010734454.1:0-11810 GCA_038406175.1 Haplosyllis leylae | reverse complement strand
TGACTTTATAAAGGCCATGAAGATTCAGGCTGGCAACTGAATAGTGACTTAGCTCAGGGGTAGAGCACTGGTCTCAGGATCTTGAGGTCCTGGTTTCAAACCCCACTGGGGGCAATTTTTGACAATTTTTTTTTTTTTTTTTTTGCTTTTTGCCGTGCAAAGATCTGCCAGATAATCTGACAGAAACGCCTATCGTGAAAAACTCAAATGTATGGTTTTTAGCAGACAGTTTTAGATACCATTTTAAAAGCAGAAATAAAGAGTAACTCAAATGAAAAAGATGGGGAATCCCTTACGAAGTTTCACTGGAGTTATATGTGTAATTATAAATTGTGCAAGTTTTATTTTCTCTCACCTTTTTAATTTATTTAATTTTTGAATGACAACATGCAATATTTTTTTGGTTTCTTGTTGAAGTTACTTATGGCACGCCTTAGGTAACCTCATTCAGTGTAACGGCAGCTAATTATATAGATATCTATGACAGATATAGACGGTAGAGAAGGAGATCT
Organism: Haplosyllis leylae; assembly: GCA_038406175.1. Lineage (NCBI taxonomy): Eukaryota > Metazoa > Annelida > Polychaeta > Phyllodocida > Syllidae > Haplosyllis > Haplosyllis leylae. Next base: position 11,298 of record JBCAUG010734454.1, on the reverse strand, counting down.
CATAATCCCGCAATGTTAATAACACATCAAGCTCAAGAGCGCATGTTTTTCCTCCCGTAGTACCAGAGGGAATTTACAGCAAAGGAGATACTGTATGCGTTTCCAGAATACAGATGTGTTCTTGCCTTTATTATCAGCGGTGTAAAACAAATTTCAATTGGTTTCTTCCTGGAAATTTGATTGAAGTTGACACATCCTGTTTGAAGGTCATGTAAAAGTGCATGCATGCACAAAGTGGTACATTGATGACGAAGTTAAAAAGAAGTCGATACCTTATTACTTACGTTTTAACATTTTGACAGCTACTGTAGTGTAGCCCGGTGTGTTGTTGATGCCGTGCGCCTGACCCCGGACCACCCGACCGAACTCTCCCTCTCCCAGAGACTTATCAAGGATCAGATTCTTTCGCGAAAATTCCCACTTGACGTCTTCCTGCATGTAAAATATATCAAGCGAAAAACTGAGGTACTTAAAACATGAAAATGTTTCCATTTAATTCCAAGAGCAGTGAGTTGATTCGATGCTTTTAAGTTTTCCGTTGTTCTTTGAAACGTCAATGATGTGAAAGGGGAAAAATATTAACCTGAATTTTGGGGAAAACGAAATGGGGAGACCACTCTAACGACGTCAGGGATCCATTAGGTGACAGTCTCGACCTGTCGTTTTCATGATCCACGTAATCAGAAGGAAGAGCACTTAGTGACAGGGACCTGTCCACATCTTTAGCGCAAGTGTTCTCTGGTACGGTTTTTCTCCGCCAACAGCGGACAACTATGATGATGGCGACGACGACTGTTACACCACAGAAAGCAGCCACCACCGTCAATTTGCATCGTAAATCACACGAATCACTGTGGCTGAGTGCGCCTGCAAGATAAAACAACAAAAAATAACATAAATAAATGTTTGAAAGAAATTAACTTTGCTCTTGCGTCTAGTGTTGCTTTATGTCAATTTAATTTTATAACAGTAATAAAGTCTTAGATTTTGTTCTTTAATAGCGGTAACTTAATACCACTGTAATCAATTGAAATTTAAAGTTTAAATTTGGTCAGCCTAAAGGCTTTTACGAACCCGCAGTGTGTGAATTCGGTTTTATGAATTTTTCGATTCCTGATTTCCCATTTAAATTACCAGCTTCATCCGAAGATGCGGGTTCTGGAGTTTGGAAGGTATTTGGAAACTGAAAAAATGGTCCGTTGTATTCCTTAAGACAAGTGCAAACATCTCTGTTGCAAGAACAGGGAGATGCACCTTGGTCGATACCCTTTGGTACAACTGAATTATCCAGTTCAATTAGGAATCCCAATCCCACTATGCCTGAAAAAGACAGATGTAAAAATAAAAATGAGGATTTCACGGATCAAATTAGTCCATTATTCTTGAAAACATCCCTTTTTCATGGCAGTTGCCATGAATACGGTAACCTTTTTCAAGTAATAATTTACAATTTGAAAGTATCAAGGAAGACTTCACGGCAGTCTTGGGATACCTACTTTTCACTGTGCAATCCTGTGGACACAGGTCTGGCATAGCTTCCTCTAACTCATCACATATTCTATTCGGACATGTTGCTAAGTTTGGAGTGCACGTAGCATATTTGGATGTTGGAGTATTGTGGCTGCTTATATTTGATGGTGGTGGTCTCCACGTGCAAGATCCATTTTTGGAACCAACACCACAACTGTCCATACATGTGTCGTTGTCGCTGTGAACCGCACAAGATCTCATGTCTGAATGAAAGGGACAAAGCTGTAGAGTCTGAGTTCCTTTACAGACAATTTGTAAATAAAACTCACAAGAAATGGAAATATTAATCTTTTCGCCATCTACAACTATTTTCGTTTCCTTAAAATTTTCTATGGCTTTTTATTGAAACAGTTAATAACTATGATGACGCTCATCGATAGTGAGACAATATTACTACTGCTTCTTATCACGTTTAACTTTTTACGTTTATCACATTTAAAATGAGGCATCCTCAGGCGGGGTTTTAAACATGTCCCCGCAAATGTGGAATGGTTTTTATTTGGGGGGGGGGGGCTATGGTTGGATGGTTTTTATTTGGCCTATGATCGGATAATTTCCTTGATGTCAAGTTTTGCTAGTTATCTGTTCCAAGTACCAACAGATACCCATTACATAAACTATGAAACATCAGTATATTTGATATTACAATCTGTTCAACTTTGCTGAAATAATCAACTTGGCTACCATACATTACAAGCTGAATTTTGGATACAATGAGAAGCATTGTGATTTAAGGAGAAAAGACAGCTTCCAGACACTATTTGGTGTGACACTGATTATTTTCAACAAACAGATTGACAACGTTGTCCAGTCTATGCTGCTTTCAAATGAGATTGTTACATCGGCGAACACCATCGGAATGCCTATTCTGTGTCCATTCTGAACTAAAATAAAAACTGGCATTGAAGACTTTTTAGTCGACGTCTTGCAACACTCACCACAAATATTTTTATCATAAAGTAGATCGACAACAGAATGCACAATTTTCACATGCACAGTATCCTTGGCATTCTGGCCGGTAAGGTTGTCCTGGATTGTAATGGATAGTGTTCTGTTCTCCACAAGATCCACATTCAGGGCCGTGGAGTTCCAGACGTAAATGATTCCTGTTTGACGCGTAATACGAAACAAGTCGTACAGGACTCGATTTCTCAACATATACTGCTTGTTTGTGTAGTTTCTCGCTGTAGATAACACTAGAATCTGCAATGTAATAGCCACTGGAGTGAATTAAAGTGAAGCAGTTGATCACCAAACTCACACAATATTCACGATCTTGTGGATATTTCATATCCATTGTCTCATGAACTTTTAGGGAGCCTGTTTGATGGTCAGTTGCCAGGAGTGTCCACGCTGTTGCCTAACAGGTCACATGGTTGTCGAAACACATTACCCAGCCCATTTATTGCATGTGCTGAGAGCTATTCAGAATTTCAACTAGAAAAAAAATTGGTCTTTGAAGAATTTGATATCCATTACCTGTGTTAGATTGAGAGCTGATGTTGAAACTTCGACAGTTATGGGTTCTAAAGAATTCGACTTTGTCAAGGCGGGAATGCCTGACGGCGTTGTTGAAGGTTCAACAGGTGTTGTGGTTTCAGTATTGGATATAGCATCAGCTTGAGGGACCTCCTGGTCAAAATGGAAGACGACCTGTGACAAAAATATAGTCTCTATTATTCCCGTTAAGAGATACATGGGCACTAGATAAAGTGACCATAGTGGTGAACACAGTGACATTTCATCACGTTACTTGACCAACAATTACACCCACTTTGTGTGTATGTGTTTACCAATAACGAAACAAAACTGTTTAAACTTACAAAGGAAGGTACGTCAGAAGAGGTATGTGACCTAAAACTGGTGTCATTTACTATGACATCGAAGCTGCCAATTGGTATGTTAGATTGCCCCTTTCTTACTAAATCTGTAAAAAAGAGAATAACTTCATGATTCAATTGTTACTATTGTGCACTGCAATCCTCAAATTTTCATAATCTTTGGTTCAGTTTAATAATTGTTTCCAGTGCTTTAATAAATCAAAAATAAAGTAGATATATTACAAATAACAATACAGACATGATACTAACATGGTTGATAATCATGGTCATCTGAGATTTTGACTGTTAGTTTTTCTTGGGCCTCCTCGCCTCGGATGTACGCGTGCATTGTGTTGACTTCCTTGGAGTCACCGTCATAAACTCGTGAACCACCATTTACAGTCAATGACTTGTACTGCAGAGAAATTAAAAACAAAAAAGATGCGTCAACGTATCAGTCTTGAGTCACACTACTTCGTGATTCTTCTTGTATTTGTTTTGTGTTGTGGCTGAAGTATAAGATAGTCAAAATATTTCAGTTCTGATCAATGGATATGGGAAACTAAGTAAAAGTAGATCTAATAACGATTGTTCTCATTTTTCCTGATAAGTGAGCGCATGGTCAGTCTTTGCCAATTGCCTTCCATGAAATCTGTGATCTCTCTTCTTGATGACGTCAATGGGTTATGTTGCAAAACGTTTCAATACGTTCAACTGTACACCCATTGATTACAGACAGGCATTACGCAAATGATGATTTAAAGACTTGCAGTTGCTTCAGTAAGAAATCTAAAGAAATTGTTTTCATCTCTTATATGAATTAAAAGATCTCTTGGCCAAACGCTGCTTTTTACTCCTAATGAGAATATATATGAATGGACTAGGACACAGCTTCATCTAGATGTCAATGTCCACATCCTGGTCAGTACTGTGTGATTTGGTTGAAAAGGGAAACTAATCTTCATATGGCCTTAAATGTTCTTATTAGGAGAAATCTTGCACTGTTAAGTGGACACAGAATCACTACGATTTAAACGTGAAAGATACTTTCAGTGCAAGTAAACATGTGGTTGATATACTTTACGACGAGGCAATCTCTAAATCTTTCTCAGAAAAGAATGTCTTGCCTTAGACTCATGTAGAAAACAATTCGGTAAAAAGGCAAATTTTAAATCCGATGCATTATATTGGTTTTGATAACAAAGAACGCATTGACTTCACTGAAGATTTTTGATTTTGTACTTGGATTTAGATTAAATAGAGAATCTAGTGGATTCATAACTCTGTTCTCCATTAATTTCTGGTAAACCTGTCTTACCCAGTCTTGAGGTGCAAATGTGAGACCAGTGATATTGGTGACTCTTTTTCCATTCTTCTCTAAGTACGGTGCATTATCATCCACATCCATTATGTGAATATGGACTGTGTGATCGCATTGGTAGGTGAAATCGGATGTTGTATTTTTGATGAAGCATGTTATTTTCAATGGAAACGGGTTGGGGCTCTGTTTTTCCCTGTCAAACGGCTTTTGAAGTTTCAATTCAGGTGTAAAATTGTCCAGAATTAAATATTCTGCAAATAGACAGAACATCAGCAATTCAAAAGAGAGCCTTTTGTAAACGTGAGTTGTTAATTGATCGGAACAACAAAAACAGTTATCTTGTAGGATCTAATTGTGATGCTTTTATTGGAAAAAAGTGTTTAATGAGAAGAGGCATATTGGTGGGAAGTCCCATGTTTGTTGTTTTGTACACCTGACTGGGATCTATTTCTATTTTTTTACGAATATTTTTCTAGTAGCAAGTAAAATTTGTTTTCCTTCTAACAGCATTTAACAGCAGCAAAAATGTAGAATTCTTATCCTTTCTCCTTTTGAGCTGTACAGTACACGGAACTGTTTCCTTTAATGCTGTAGGAAGTACAGGAAACATTTTCAAGAGATAGATCTATGTCAGAAATAATATGCTTTGTAATAACAAAGGACCATGATGTTCATGAGAAAGGAATATATTCTGCCCGCAAAACTTCTGTTTTAAAAGTTTGAACAACACAAAAGAATTTTAAGTACCTGACATGTTAGTAAAGCAGTCCGTCCTGCTGAGATCACCCAAATCACTATTTTTCATCTTTATCGCTTCAAATGCAGCGATCGGTACATTAACTAAATTCTCCTGCACCTGCAGGTCTGACAAAGCACCATTCAAACAAGCGTTGTTCGTGTGACCCTCTAATCGATCGTGGGAGCCTTGGTACGATTTTTCCGTCACCCGAATGGAAACGTTGGCACTTCTTGTAAGATTTTGTGGTGCTGATGTTTGGCACGTGAAGTCAAAATGGAATTCGTGTTCAGAATCTGCAAATAGAAGATAAAACAAATAAATACCGATGTATTTAAGATATTCAAAGCACGCAGACATCTCCAATTTTTCTCATGGAAAGAGTTACACAGCATTTGTCGAGCACGCTTTCAAAACGATACTAAACCGGATAGAAGGTCAGAGACGTTTCAACGTTTTGTATCAACTAAACTGCGAAATAGACTGTGATTTTCATAAACGATAGATAAGTGTTTTGGGGGCATATGTAAGCAAGTAACATTTAGATATTCTTTCTCTCAGCTGTGAAACGAGTTTCTACAATTTTGACTCTTTTCGTATCTATATTTCCTCCAAATGATACCTGCCTAGCTCAGTTGGTAGATCATTAGAGTGATGATCTAGAGATTGGGGTTCAATCCCACAGGGGAGAAATTTTTATTTTGCTTTTCTCCATCAATGCTGGCAGGATTCAGCCAGGATTTGGCCGAAAATGACGAATTGTAGAAAAACTCGAATGTTTGGTGTGGATAGAGCTTAAATACTAAACAGAGGTCCTATCCCAGTCAGAATTTTCTGATCTTAATACAGAAATTAGAGGAGAAGTTCCATCAGGATGTTTTAGGACTATTGATCTGCGAGTATACTTTATGAATGTAATCTATTAGAAATCTATCATACAATCACAAAGTAACATCAATGTTTCTAAAAAATGAAAGGCACAGGATTTTCTAAAGATATCAAGATCCTGATTTTTCCGAAAAGTCACTTCCAGCTCACAAAAGCAGAAAGTCACGTCGCACTTGTCGCCTGGAAAAAGTAATCTGAAGATTGCTACAGCTTGAGAACAAAAGGTAAACTTTCCAATCGGTTGCTATTTTGTCGCATAACATTTGACAAATTATTGAATCACACGACACACGCATTAATTTTCAAATTTTTTTTGCAAAGCTTAAAACTCACTGTTTTGAAATGAATGAAACAGACTGCCCGTTCCAATCCTTTTCGAAATTTACCAGGAAGAAATAACAGAATTCTGCTGCCACATTCCCGAATCGTTTACCTTTTACTAGGTGAAAAAAATGTCCTCGAAAACAAATGAATACATATAATTATATGTTTCAGTTATTTTTGTGACACTGATATATCTTTTTGAGACCTTCTGTTCTCGTCTTTTATCCTCATATCAATTGTAAATTTTCCCATCAGTAGAATTGTGCGAAAAGTATTTCACAACTTAAAGACATATTCTGACCGAGTGAGTGCAGTCAACTTGTCTGAGTGCTACATCTTCATGAATCACCAACTCAACTGGGCAAAACACAAGTATTTACAGATGACATAAATCTGATCAAGTGTGTTGTGCTTCTTGTAACAAATCCATCCGAGTAATAAGAATATATTGAGAGTCAGGAAACAAATATTTTTGTCATTCAGGACATTCAGTTATTTATGAAGCAGGAATTGACACATTGCCTCCCCTATCGGATACAACACATTAAAACATTTCATCAGTTGTAATCAAGAAGATGTATAGTCAATGTAATTTTCACCTATAGGAGAATGACATTCTCGTGGGAACTGTTATTTCACTTCATCACTTTCTTTAATCCCTTAAATAGGATTTACCAAGGATGTAATTGTCAAGTAATCTCCCGCATTGGTAGAGTATTTTCGGCCACTGTGTTCTAAGAAAGGAGACAAAAGTTTGTAAGCTGAAAGCTGTCTCCAAATTAGGACTAAATGAATAACTTCTCTAATCTTCTCTGATGTTGAAGGCAGAAATATTAATGCACGACGTACTTTCACTTCCAACTTTGTCATCTACGTTTGCTTAGTGTTCGTATGGAACTCAGGTGAACTGTTTGGACTATAATAATTATTATTAGCTATTCCCATGACATTTTGTTTCATATTGCCAGGTTTCCGTCTTATTGTAGCCTTTCATTTCCGACTATTATTTCAAAACAGGTAGTATTCGGGTACACTATAATCAAGCCTTGATCAGAGGACTTCCGTGTGTAGGTGTCCAGTGAAATTGTAGGAATATATGGATTCTGTAAGAAGAACGTTCTTATCTGTGTATTTACGATTCTTCTCTGGGTCATTGCGTCATTTCAGATCAAACCAAAAAAAAAACTATTTTGAATATAAAAAATATGTTTGTTGGCTAAACCACGACCTTGTTCCAAATTTAGCTTTGAGAAAACATGGCGTTTTTAGCACATTGACAGTTCAATATAGATTCAATAAGGACTCTGGACTCTCTTCCCTACATTAAGGACACAACGTTTTCAGAAATGAGTCAGAACAAATTGAAAAAAATTAACATGGAAACAATAAAGAACAGTGTCGATATATTCACTGTTTAGTCGATAAAACCTGTAAACATAGGCAGGTACGTAGATTCTGCCCCTCTGGTGATATGTCATTTTTCAAAGGAAATTTAATTCCGAGCTGTTTGCGACAGTCAGCTGTTGAGAAACATCTTGTGCAAAAAAAAAACACAGGACATTAGCTTTTGAGTTTGTGTTTGACTTTGATTCCTAAGGGTGACAACTGAGGTTATAAGATGTAGTTTTACATAATTCACAAGTAAATTGAGATAAAATCATCAGGTTTATCACATTTTGTCCTGAAACAGGATACCACGAAGAGGCATAATATTATTCTTTGGGATGAGAGTACTATTTGCTTACCTCCGAAAGCGGAAAGGCCAATCAGATTTATGGACACATGATATAAGCTTAGGTCCCAGCTGCATTTCGTGGCTTTTTGTGGACATCACAATGCAAGGCAATAACAACATACGTATTAATAGGCCCACGCACATTAAAAAACGCTGCCGTAAAACTTCTTACTGCATTTCAGAGTAATCTTCATAATCGAGAAAAATGGGACTCAGGAGTTTCAGCACGTTGTCACGTCGCGACGGTTTTATGTGTCCGGATCTTTTCCAAAATTTGTCCAAACTCCATCAGTGTGATGCTTTCTCTGTGTGGCTTTTGTCCACAATTCATGGGAAACACAAGTCTCATTCATAAAAGGTGCTTCACACAATATGGTTGATGGAAATGGTTCCTGTCTATCATTAGTCCGGGGAATACTGCAGTCCCAAAATGGATATGTGATAATTGCGCTGTAACTGCATGACTTCTTCCCATTTGTCACGATAGATAAATATTCTTGATTTCTTTAGTTCACGTCTGTGCACTTTGATTAACACGATGATAAGGCTGCTTTGTAAGAGCTAGATGTTTAGTGACGCCTTCAGGAAAATCTCCCGATTCTAAGACCATCTGATTGTGTATGAGAAATGATGTATTCACCGCTCATAGCATAATTCATAAATGTCTTTATATCTGGTGTTGATGTGTATATATTTGCTCTGTTTGAGTTCTGAGTTATCATGTTTTTGAGTTATTTTTTTGTTTTGAAAGTCTGTTTTTAAATATTGGATATTTTTAAATAGAATGCATGTGGGATGAAAGGTCTGAATAATCATAATTATAGAAACAATGGCTAAAGGAAGAAAATAGGAGTAAAAGCTCTGCCCAAATTTAGATCAAAATAAGCTCCTCCCCAAGGCAGTGATATGGAGGAACAATATTTGCCATAGAAAGAATAACATGTGCAAAATAAATTCAGAGAATAAAATGATTTTTTTATTTTGTCATTAGCACATGCTCAAAATGATATTTATAATAATATTTTCCTCAGAAAAGTCATTTCATTCAGGATTTTTTTTGTAAGATATATGTCCTAAATTAACATGTCTAACAGCAGACTCCTTAAGAAAAATCTTATTACATTACTTTATCACTTTGGATCCAAAAGAAAAGTATATAATACAAATTTATATTTTTAGCAAATGCTTTGGCAAGCAAGATCTACCTATTGGTTATAAATGTTTTTAAATTGCAGAAATAGTTTCTAAAATAGAGACAGGAAATGTCAAATTTGAGTCACAGCATGGCTTCCATTCTTAGAAAGCACATAGTCCAGCATGTTTAAATTAAAATTGATACATATTACATGTGTAAAGTAGTTAAATTGTGCCATTTAAAGACATAGATTATCAACTGAAAGGACTTTAGAAGAGAAATATTCAATAATACCTGAGAAATATTCAATAATACATGTCATTTCTTGATGTGCATATCATGCTCTGCTGTGCATATCATCACACATATCATCGCATATATTGTCTCATGATATGCATGTGCATATCATTCTCAAAACAGAGAACAGAGACCAATTACTCAGAACTCAAACAGAGCAAATATCGCATCTTCTGGTGTTGGATTCGATACGTTCAGCCAAATATTCATTCTTATTGCTTGTTAAACGCTACTCCACGCCTGTATTTAAGCTCAAATGTGTTCCTCGTTTCGATTATTTACATTTGTATTATAATAGTTACAATTTAGAATCGTGTTTGTAACAGCTGAGATAAAATATTTTCTATTTATAATTTCAAATCATTAAAATTGATTGTTCACTTTTTTCAATGAAAGGTCAAAACCTATTGTGGCAGCTGGTCATTTTATTTTTGGAAAGTAAAATGTTTACCTGGGATTTGTCGTGTGAGGTAGATCGAGTAATTGTGCTGATGAACAGCAAAGTAAGAGGAAGGGGAAGCGTTTTCTGCAGCACCATCGAGCGGTGATATAATTGCACATTCTATTTCCTCCTGTATGTTGACGTCTTCCATGACGTACATTTTGGCGACATGAGATCTTACAGGAAGGTCAGAAGGTATTGCGACGTTGTACACATTCTGACTGAAGTAAAATCCGAAGGCACCTACAAATATATTTAGATACATCACAATCATGTGTTGTTACATGTAAATGTAAAAGTGGCAAAAAATAAATTTCGTGTGAAGAGAAAAGATTTTTTCACAGCGTACCCTGATTTTAATTTCAAAACTTTTGAAGAAAATGTGTGTAGTTATCAAGTGCTAAACATGTTTTATATTCTTATCACTACAAGGGCTCTATAGGCCAGAGCTTGTTGCTAACACTGGTTCTGATTAAGGGCCAATTTGGACCTATTCGTTCTTGATACGCTGAGCAAGTACAATATCAAAGCTGTTTTACTTTCTACTCGCCAGTTCCCCATGGCGACTTGAGTACTTCTTTGTTGATGCCAGTTGAGAGTAAGCAAGAATTTCATTTATTAAGGACAAAGAAATGTCTCCAGATGGTTTATTGGTGCCCCAAAATGAGTGAGTTTGAAAATTTAAAAAAGCTCACGATAAGCAGTGGGCGATAGTTTAATTGTGAATAGATTGATATGCGTTCCTGTGATGACGCGTCCTTAATACGAAGCGAAACCTAAAGTTACAACACATGGCCAAGAGCGACAAGTTGTTCAGCTTGGGTTTAAAAAGATAGAGTTTTCTGAGTACAATACCTAATCTACCCCAAATGGACTATTTATTGCCACTTAAGAAGCCCAGTATAAGTATACTAAGGCAGTGTGACCTCAGTTGCGGTGCGGACTACACAGCTTAACCGCCAATACATAGTCTTTATGTGAAGTATAATGGCAATTATTGGTGGCTCGTTAGAGTCACCTTAGTGGTTGATTGACGGTTTTTGCCCCGAAATTTTGGGCCCGTGGTGGGG
>JBCAUG010734443.1:0-11811 GCA_038406175.1 Haplosyllis leylae | reverse complement strand
TACCAAATATTAGCTGATAGATTTGTATTAAACTTGAAATAGTGAAAAAACTCAAGGTGCCATTTTTCCTATTGATAATCTATTATTGGTCATCAGGTCATACAACTACTGCCAGGCACTAGGGTCCGCATCCTATACTGAATACGTTACCTGAGAAAGTGTACGGTTTTGCAGACAAAGCCAATCTCCAGGTATCCTATTTCCAGCTTAGTACCTCTGCTCATGTAGCTCTCTAACACCAAAAACAACTCTCCGATTAAAAAAATATTATCGCTGACAGCTTTGGTAATGAAGTAAACTGCAGGAACTGTTTTTCGAAGCCATGAGCACCTGAATGAGACAAGAAAGAAAATATAAAGGGTGAGAAATTGGGATTCGGATTAACATTTAAGGTGCAGTACATAGCAGTTTGTATTGGTAGAGCTTTCATTACATTTTACTTTGAGAAGCGGGGGATATTAAAACGGATGGATCTGTCTTGATAAATTAATCTTCGTGACAGTCCTATTTATGGTATCCTTCAAAGCTCAATATGGACCATCTGAACTAAATTTGCTGTCAATCCGGAGCAAGAAAGATTGAGTCAAAGGAAAAAGCTTGATATGGAGAAGTTCAAGAGAGAACTTCAGGGTGGGTTTCAGAATATCCAAAACCCATGTTTTTTCTATTTCAACGAGAACCAGTGGTGTATAACCAGAAGTTTATTTCCCATCTTTGAAAGTATTACACTTGCGAGTACTTTGACCAGAATATGTTAGCGTTCAATGTGATTACACTTTGTACATGAGGAATTGTCTTGTCCGCAGCCTTTGACCCTTCATTGACTCTAATACATTTTGACCATCAAATCGGTTATTTCGAAATGTAAAAGTTCGGTTCAAGATATCTTGAGTTTAAATCCCACGAATGTTTTCTTTTTCTGAAGAATTTTGTCTTATAAATGCACAGGCAAGTTCGTCAAATTTCATACATGAAAAACTACTTAGGTTTTGTCTTAGCGAACGCTGGAAAAACTGATTCATGGCTCTGTAAGTCCCGTGAGGTAGAAAACAAATTCCTTCGAAAGCTTAATCAACGAGAAACTTAACGTGGTAAGCAGAAAACACTGTTCAAACAATTTCTTCAGTGTGTAAGAATAGTAATTAACTTTTCGGTACTCAAATGGGTCTCGTCACGACTCTTTCATTATGGCACGCTACCGTTAAGGGATTCAAATATTTGCGGACGCCAAATTTTATACTTTTCAATTTAACAATTTCGAAAATAAATTTTTCATTGCACTCGACATTTTAACGTGTAAAATTTTGTGGTCTTGTTCCTCTTCATATAGTTAATTACACAATACCTTTTGAATTTTGTATTCTTATAAACAATTTACTAAGCAATTTTATGAAATTTCTTGTAAAAGATACCCAGAAATGTAAAAATACACATAAATAAAAATGAAATCCTTCCAGACTTATAGGGTCACAGGTGGATTTTTTACCCACAATTTAACTGACTTCCTTTGGTCTTAATAATGGATACTTTAGCGAGTCGACAACCTCGGTATTAGTTCCATCTAAACGCTAGATCATTCACTGGTTCCTGACTGAAAATTTACTTCTGCTGATGTTACATGTTTTGTGCTCACGAATTTCATTAAGAAAAATTCAATTTTTTGTGTCAACAATACATCAATGTAAAATGAGGTACGTACCCATAGACACCGATAAAGAAACAGTTGAAGAATAATCCAATTGGTAAAATCACCACCAAAAGATGAAAGCGTATATTCCTCACATAATCAAAGTCTTCGCGTGTAATTTCCGGAGTTCTCGTTGCATTCAAGTCATTACTTAAATTTCCAAATGTATTGTTTCCATTTGAATAACTGAAATTTTCAAATGTGTTGCTTCCATTTAAACTGCTTTCTCCACTCATCTTAACGAATTTTTGTGCTTTATGATTGTGTCCAATTCTCAAACTTTTTTACGCATGTTGTTAGATTATTTGTCTGTGTATCCAAGTTTAAGTATTGCTAAGAGCGATGAGGCTAATCTTTTGGTGCCATTCCCGCTCTACCTTCTTAATAAAATTAGCATCATATTTCCAAAGCTGTTGTCCTTTGTTATAATTTCCTGCTTTAAGTGCACTTCATCGAGAAAAAATGTTTTCCAGTAGTTTGCCAAAATGTTCAAAGTAAACACCATCAGAAAATAAGACAGACTGTACCCTCACAGTGTTTCTTTGTAAGTAGCTAGAATAATGTTCATCAGTGAAAATTAGCCTACAGCTTCAGAGCAGCTTCAACTGCTTTATTGCTAAGAAATGCCTTCAAGCTTAACACAAGCGCTCCAACCCGCATACGGCATTCCAAATTTATGTTGTGTTGTCCTTCACTTAAAAATCTACAACTCTAGATTTTTATCTCCATTTGGAAAATGCCCCGTACTGTTTCCTTGTAGAGATGTAGCAAGAAAATGTCCAGCTGCTGCATAAGATTTAATGGCATGCACTTTGTTAGTGGTATTCAAAAGTAAATTCAAGCTCACAAGTTTCTTTCGCCTTCAAAGGAAACAGTCAATACCGCTGTGGATTGGTAGGTCTTTCAGTCGGGAGTTATTTTTTCTTGGAGGTAAAATCGTTAAATCAGGCCAGATTTGATGGATGGATAATAAAGTAGTGGTTGTCAAATCCTGTTAGATTCACCAAAAATGCTTCCCACCTTCATCACATCTGCGTGGCTACACTCCTAACTTTGTTACTCCAACATGGTCCATCTATATCAATAAGCAATGTGACTTTTATACTGTTGCAAAGGTAATTGGATTTGTGTAAAGTATTCACATAATTCAATAGTTCCCGTTACTATGGGTTATTTAATTATATGGAAAGGCACCATGACTTCCTGGATTTTCTTAGCTGCAGAAACCGTGATTCAGAATGAGTTTTATGGGCACTACTTCACGCGACAATTTACAGGGCAAATTAGGAAAGCGGCCTATCCCGAATGTCTTTGTAACATGCACAACCAGAACAATGTCCCAGTGGCACAAAGGGTAACACACGGCTTCAAGGTTCTTACTTATATTCTTGAGCATGTAACTACATCGCTGGTCTATTGAAAGATCGCTTTTCTTCTGAAGTGTTATTCACTTGGACATGCGGCTCTATTGCCAAGGATGGGCCTACTGGCTGCAAAGCTCAAGCACTGCTCCAGGTTCTTCAGGTTGAGCGACTAAATGAAGCAAGTTTGCAGAGGTTGACGTATTATCGCCCTCACGTCTCCGTTGCCGTGCGCTCCATTACCAGGTTCATCTTAACCAATCTGCCTGCAATCAAGAGAGTAAATACCTTCATATCAACAGCCAAAGTGATGATAAGCGACCATATGATTGCATTACGTGGTAATTTAACACCAGTATGTCATCAATTCACAATCTATCAATGCCCAGTCTGAATTCTATCAATGCCCAGTCTGAAGGGTAATTAAAACATAAAACTGTAAGACCTGACTGTCATACACATTCCAGAATTCAAGAAATACATTCCCATCCTTTTCATTATATAATGCCTACCTGAAGTAAACAAAGGAATTTTGTTGTAAAGTTCCTGGTCTCTATTTACCCATAACGGCCCTTGACATTGTAGGATGTCCATACACATCTGTACTTGCACCTGATTCACTTACATTTTTCGTCTCAACTTTTAAAAGTGATATTCACTCAATCGATAAATGAAGCATATGTGTGGAAAAGCATAATTTTGGCCCAGTCATATCTTTGCTTTACTCACAAAAGGAGCCGAGAAAACACGGTATTGAGTTTGTGTGGATTCATCATTCAATAAATTCAAAAATATTCCTCCAACAGTGGATGTTCTTGAAGGGTATTTGTTTCACTTTTGTTTCAACATTCACGAGAGAACCACAAAGGAAATAATACACCTTGGAAATATCAATTATTTATTGTGGCTCCAAGTGCTGTGGTTGTATTTTGGTTATGAAGCCAATCTGTGGACTGTACACAATAAAATCTGTTCCCGGAAAGACTACTAACTATGGAAACAAGATAAGTTTTATTCCCAAAGCAGTCCTAAAGCAGCTAACCTTAAGCAATTGTGATATCTGTCATTGTGACAGTTCATTAACTCTCATCAAATAATCCAATCCATTTGGTACTTGGATTTGTGCTTGACAAAGTTTCTAGTGAATCCTGATTGCTGTAGCTTTATATTATTGATATAGTTTATGTCCTAAAAAATGAGCACAACTTAATAAGGAAAATTCCTGAAACTCAGACTGCAGAGATGGGGCTCTTCTTCAAAGCTTGACTTTTAAAATGAAGTCAGACCTCGACTTTGGCTAATGGGAGATGTTAACTACTCGAGTGGAAAGATAAATATATATAGTTCTATTCTGTCTGACAAAGATATGACAATTGCACCAAAATATGTGCATGTTAAATTTCTAAAACTTTGGAAGTACAGAAATAGACATCAGTTAAATGCTGAAAAATCGATGTCGTTGAAAAATAGATGATACGCCTTGAGAAAAAAATTGAAAAGAATCACATGAAATTTACTATGAATTAGATAACTTTCTGCTTCCGAGTTTTTGTCAGTTTAATTTATAAAAAGTAGTGTTCGAATTGATGACGATGAAAATAAAACAAAGAACTGGATTTAATCTGAGCGTACTCCGAAAACATCATGCAATTCAATAAAGGTCGCTTTGTGCAGACGGGTTTGTAAATGATGCATACAGCCTCGAGTCTTGTTGATTGTGTTTTGTGACCAGCACTTTTGATTGACCAGTGCTGCGAAAGTACATAATACCTCTCTTAATGGTATGGACCATCACATCCGTTTAAATTGTCAGACACGACATTTTGCCTGCAATTCTCCAGAATAACTGCAATTTAACTCAAATTTATTGTTATTTACTGTGATTGAGGGTTTTCAATTTCAGTTGGTAATAACATTTTCTGCTGTATTGTATGAGTAAATTACGGTATTGATGAAATTCGAATTAGATTAGAAAGCTTGCTTTACGACAAGCAATGAGTTTACGTTGAAACGTTTTTAAGTAGTTTTGGGCCATTCTGCTTTTGAAAAATACGTTAATAACTGATTTGTTATTACAAATATTGCCGATCTGACAATGCGAAAAGGATATCAGAATGTAAAACAAGTAATAGATCTATTTATTGTGTTTGACAGTCTCCCGTTTCATATTGGACCAATTCACATTAAAATCTGCAGAGAATAGAAGTGAATTTATCTTGATGTATGCAGATTAGGATTCATCTTTCTTCGTGGTTTGTCGGTTGTGCGAAAAATATTTTGCCTTCTGTGCCCAGGTCACGCATTCACTTAATTGGGAAAAACAAAAGCCACGTCAGAGCAAAGCAGATAAGCACTAGGTTGAATGTCAATTAGCACCAGTCAGCTGTCAAATGGGACTCGCTCAAACGAAACATATGCACAAGGCAAGAGAACGTAGATGTCACATAAAGGACAGATGTTGTTGAGTCTTAATGGCTCATTTTGGTTAAAGAAGATGAAGATGACGTTTTCCGAGTAATTTTATTAACGTTGCATTATTTCGGCACATCTCCTACAATGTGTATATTTTAATTGCTGTCTCGGAGGGTCAACTTACCCATAAATCTACTGGGAATATGGTTTTTCAAATCGAGTTGAAGAGATGTGAAATCTGAGGTTTATGCAAATGTAGCTGCGAACTTCACCACCAGTCACCTATCAGGTTGTTAAAATTTGATTAGTACAACTGATTTACCCCTTATGTACCTCTTGGTTACCCCTTATTTACCATCGATGTAATCCTTCAGCAAGCTATGTCTTGGTTAGCCCAAAGTTGCCGGAGAACTTTTCACCTTGTTTGGTTTTGGTATGTTTCCTCATCTACCTGTTGATATATCAGAAAGGGTGTGATCAGTTGCATACTATTATCACTCGTTAGAATCTCACCTTTGTAAGGACATGACTTTGTGTAATTGATATGAGAAATTACTTTAGTTGACTGATAACTAGACCAAGATAAATGAATTCAAATACAGTAATAAAGAAATATAACATCTGTTGTAATTTCTATATTTATAATTATATTTTTTCACATTTGTGCTGGTTATTATGTTACATTAAGCCTAAGAAATTGGTTATCAGAGCCTTTTTACAATAAAATATCGATGAATTGAAGGTCTGCTTGACTAAGTTGTTCCTCGTCAGTGGTAACTAACGTGTTTGTACTGGAACTGTAGGTCTGGCGCAGTGGGAACTAAGGGGTAATAAAGTGATAATAAAGTTCTCCGCTTGAACCTGACCCCAAATCTAGTTCTGAAACTGATGATAATTGGACGCAAAGCGACAACCTATTAGATGAGGCGCACCGGAAAATAGTGATATCGTGTATATTTAGAATACATAAATGTTACTGCAAAACTCCTTGTAAAATTCTGTACATTCTTTCTTGCAATCTGTGGTATTAACTTTTCAATTGATACCTTACCTCTGCACTAAGCATTTACGAAGTTTAATGTGTGACCTTAAATTAATTAGTACTATGCTGCTGTTACATCAGGTATCAGTATCAAAAATGAGTATCAAGAGACAACGATTTTGACAATACTTCATTTTCTATTGAAACAGCCAAATGTTCTATTATTTGCACATATCAATCATCTCCAGTTTATTGTGTTGGAGCGACTCGCTGCTACACGGTAGATCCAGGGTACTGAGTACATTCAACTTCCATTTACAGTCAGAGTTTCTGGGTCATCCTTATTTGCGATTCAGAAAAAAGACAGTAGCACCCTTTGATGTTTGATCCAGGGCAGTCAGTGTGGAGACTGCTTGTTCAGTTGCAATGCTCACAATGTAACTGACCGAATTGAGAATACTTCTCTTCACAAACATATCATACATTGAAGATTATTTTAAATCAAAACATCGATAATGGTGTTTTTATGTTGGAGCAATGTTTCAGTATAAGTGATATTGCTTGAAATTTGCTTGTTTACATTGGACCAAATTGTGAAGTGATACTATCTGCTTTGTATACATGGCCTAAGTAAATACTTATAAATGTACACACTGCATTGCTTTGATGAGCATGTGTCAAAAGGTGTCATATTGTCTGTGTTAATGATATCATAATTTTATTTCTGGGCTGTGCTACATGCAATTGGTGTAAAATTCAGACAAATAACTGTCATTAGAGCATCACAATGTGAAAGATAATGATTAAAATCAGAATGAGGCAGGGCGTGCACAGGAGAATATCCCTCCTACTAATTCCAGAGAGGCTGATATGAAAGTCAAAAACCTCTTGGCAGACCTTGTAAGAACATATCTACTCATCTATGATAAAAGACACAAGATCACTTCATATAAACTGAAGTTTGATATGAAATTGGTGGTGTTAAACATAAAGAATGAGCAGCTGAAAATCAGAACAACAATGACAACAACAGCAGTAGTAGTGATGGTAGAGTACAGAAAGACAATACTCCTAGTAAATGTAAAATAAAAGTCAAAGTGATAGGGATGATAGCTTGGAGAAGGTGCTTATCTTAGCACAGCTAGAAGAGGATCCAGTAGATTTTGCACTTGTTGCCATTTTCAAACAAATACACAGGTCTTTAGATCCTGAAGAACAGGATGAACTGCTGAATGAATTAACATTTGTATTATCTAGTTGTCTTAGAGAATGGTGTGAAAAATAGAAAGACAAACTACATCTACAGTTTAAGTTCTGCCTCCATATGTACTGATTCTGGCAACACAAAGTAGTCTGCACCATTCACAAGTTAGTGTATATGGTACAGTCTTGAGAGAAGAAATATTCCAAGCAAGTCTAATGGTACTTCTGGGGTTGAGAGTTTGTCAGCATAGTCCTTGGTACTAATTTCCAATGTATTCAAATATGGTTGGCTTATATTTTGGAAGTAATCCAATCTGGACATCAAGATCTTTCTGCGGTAATCTCTAATGGTGTTTTCTTTCCTTCTGATAAAATAAGTAAATATATATGGATAATATTATCCCCTCTTAACCCTTCATTCTCAAAATACAAGCACTGCAAAGACTTCAAAAGTAATTAGTGACAATATATCTGTGCTGATGCACATACTAAGCATTCTTACCTATTTGAAATGTTTACAAATACAGTAAAACCATAAAATTTCACACAAAGCAATTGCCACATTTATCGACATCGTTTGTGACAGTGTTTAGAAGTAACTAATACTGCAATTAAGTGTGAAATGCAGTAGATCTATGGAATTTTAGCACTCATTTTACCTCAAATGACTTTACACCAAGTCAATTAATGCATCATTGCACCCTGTACTTCTTAGTTGATGAGCGGTATATAGTGCTGGTATTTCTCATCTCATTTGAGTTCCAAAGTTGACATAATTCCTAATTTAAAAGCTAATTTTGATTATTTTCTGGCCTAAAATGTCCAAATAGCTTCTAAAACTGGGCAAAAATGGTTCCAAATCAACACAATACAAAATACATTGAACACAAGCCAGGCAAAAAGTTTCGTAGCCAAGCAAATGCATCCCAAGAGAACATAGTATGGTTTGAATATTAAACTTGGGTTCTTGAATTTGTCCTTTGTTCTATTTATACAGTATAGTTTCAGTTATATTATCATCACTACAAACTGCTACTCAGCACCTGTACATTGGTTCTCTAAAATTTTCAGGCTTTTTGCAGAATGCAGGTTCAAGCATTTGGAACAACTGATAAAATTTAGTAGTAGACACCCTGTACCAGTGAAAGAATCTCTTCTCATACTTTCTGAGATCCCAATACAGAGTGCAAAATTCTCTTTTTTCAGTCTGATTTTTATTAATTGGATGGATCCACATTGAGCTCACACTTGTTCCTGACTTTACCAATATAATGCAAAACAACTCCACAGCTTTCTGTGCAGTATTGCTCCAAAATGTATTTTTACTGCACTATTTACAATGAGCAGACAACATTTTGTTTATTTCTTCACTTTGAAACAGCACAACACACAAAAACAACAGCTGATACCTAGTATAACACAGAGTGAATCACACCAAAAGTGAGTTGCAACCCAACCATCTGGAGAGTGACATTGCTTTTGCTTTCACTTTCACACAGAAATTGGTCCAGCATAAGCATGCAACATAACAGCACAATGAGGATCAATTCCATGTGTTGTCACTTTCACTTTCATTCTAATATAAATCCATCCTTGAGAAGAATTAAGCAAAGCTGACCGACAGTCTGGAAAGGATGTCACCAATTCCCTGATTGCATTCAAATAGAATGATAGACTTACTACCTTGGCTTTCAAATCCAGTACACTTGTCCCGAAAATATTCAACAACAGAGTTTTGGTGGATAATGACACAATAAACAATTGTTGAAATATTTTTAGTTATTCACAGCTATTACAGTTATGACTCAATCAACAATATTTTTACAGTTATTTCACTACATTTTCCAAAATATGGGAATTTACAAGTTGATAATACCTATGAGAATACCTATAATACCAAACCAGTATATATTCAATTTTGAGCATGTCAACCGGTCTTTTGTTACGTTCGAATGCAACCCATGCAGTTTGTCTAATCGATGCAGGTGCAAAATTGGATTGTTCACAAAACAGTGAAATACGAAAAACTTACTCAATATTGTTTCAAACATCTCTTGGTAACTGAATGGAAATGGAGATACAACTATTAAATGGATGACTTGTGCACAGGGTGAATGCGTTTCATGTCACTGACGAGCTTAGCCTAAAATCGGCAGTGTTAAAAACGATCCTTAAGCAGTGTTAAATCAGTAAACATCATGAAATTTTACAAAAATATCAACATACTTTTATGTGATAAATTGATTAGGCACTCTGAAGATTTCTACAGCGATTTAATCCAACTGATGTCCAAAAAGTTTAATACTTGGTTTATTAAAAAGTACAGTATGTGATGAGCTCTTTTATGTGATAAAATATATATGAGCAGAATATGTTAAACATGATTTATAAATTTATCCAAACTATAAATCAATCACAATCTCAGAATTATACTATTCATTAACTAAACATTGATGTTAATTTTTCTATTATATATTTCCTCTTATTTTGATCCACTACTTTCGTGTGGTGCTCATTATTCAAATCCAAATGGCCGCAAAGAGATAGTCAGTGAGATGTTGCGTATCTGCAGTGCTTGTTTATTTTGAAATTGCACTGTAATAATGAGCTCATCAACAACTGATTACATCGACCCACCCAGTGATAACATGATACCGATGATATTTCAAAACATAAATTAAATTTCTGTTGACAGAAATAATGCCCTAGATCTCTGGCAGGGCTTAATTGCTATGATGATTCTAGTTTCAATTGTATTTCTCTGTTAACATTGAAGAGAAAACAATGTATCTCTCTGGTGACCTCCTCTTTGACTTGTAAAACAATCCCAAACTGTCCGTGAACGTACTAGTTGGCCATGCCTAGTTGGCCATGCCTAAAATCAGTTCTGACTACCAGTCATCCTTAGACACAATGATAAAATGCCTAAATCAGCATTATATATTTAAAAAGTCTTTTGGAATGGCAATAAGACGTGATAACATCATTAAATAACTTGATAATGTGGACTAATCAGTGGTAAATGTTTCTAAAGTCTTATATTTAACCACAAATTAGACAATAAACATCTTTTCTCTGCAAACACTCAAAACTAGTCAGCATTGAAATTATGTTGTCAGAACCACCTGGTGAATGAAAAGATGAAAAACTAAATACAATATTTAAAATTTAACACTAACACTACTGTTAAAAGCCTGGACAAAAATTTAAAAGTATATTGTTTTAACGAAAAATATGCATTATGTGTTATGCTTTGAAAAATGACTTTTTTTCATACATAAGCAATGACACTTTCTTGGCAACCATTGCAGGCCATAAATAATAAAATATACAAATCAGTGACAATTTTAATAATTTAATGATATACATTCATGTGTGATACAAACACAATATCAAAAGGCACAGTTCTTCACCGATGAGAAAGTTTCCAATGACATTCTAGCAAGCACCGACCCCCTAACATGCAAGAAACTTTCCCGAGACATAGAAGGTTACTCTACTGAATCATGGAATGCAGTCGCCAAAGAGAAATGCAGCCAAGGCATTTTAGCCAAGTTTCAACAAAACAGCACCTTACAGCAACAACTGTTAGACACTGGTGAGAAACTACTGGTTGAATGCAGTTTTGATAGAAAATAAGGATGTGGGGTCCCATTGAAAGACCCTAACTGCTTAAATGAAGAAAACTGGACAGGGGAGAATCTGCTCGGAGTCCTACTGATGGAAGCCCGTACTCAGATCATAAGATCTCAGGAAAATAACTCAGAGGAAAACATGGTAAGCTGAATACAATCTTATTGAATTGTATTAACTTTAGAATCTATGTGCATTACCATTAATGGTAATAACATTGTATAGCCGTCTCCACCAAAAGATTATCGGTTATAACACTGTTACGACCAATAATCTACTATCGGTGATAACACTGTGTGCAAGAGAGAGCTGACCACTTTGGACAATTACCGCACCGAATAAACATCTATTGGTTATAACAAAACACTGTTACAACCAATAATCTACTATTGGTGATAACACTATGTGCAAGAGAAGACTGACCACATTAGACAACTCCAAATCATTCATTGCCCGCCTATTGTGTTTATCAATTAATACCAATTGATAAAAACTTCTCAGTATCAACAACTATCCATATCACATCATATTGC
>JBCAUG010734432.1:0-11811 GCA_038406175.1 Haplosyllis leylae | reverse complement strand
AATTTTAATCTGTTTGGACAGAGAAGAAGTATACGTTTTGACATTTCTTTTCTAAAAATGGGAATTTTCAATTTCCCCGTCTGAATTGTCTATATTAAGAAGAAGATGTGGTGAATAGGACTAGAGACTGATCAAACCGCACTTGTCTGTCCGACTCACTGATGAACACATCTGAGCCTAATCTAAGCCAATAAAAAACCCATCAGGATTTCTGCTGCTGAAGCCTTCGTGTTGGGTAACAAGTCTATTTACATTAGCTGTCCCTCGATGTCACACTAATTATTGTAAATTGTTAATTACTGAATAATGACTTCTTTCACTGGTGACTAATGCTCCTGGATTTGGATGAACAAGTAAGAAGGGGGTACCACACTGAATACATGGTGATGAATGGGACGTTTGTATTTCTTTCCTTCTTGAAATATACTCAGTTCTGACTGGTCAGTAAATGGCCTTGCAATGGTTGTCTCTGAGATATTTTGGTCATGCTTCAGACAGAAAATTCTGACTGAACCTGAAAAAAGTTCTCAAAAACAACAAAAAATATATTTGCAGATCGGTCAGAATGGAGTGTGCTTCCATAAGGGTGCTTGATATCTTGCTTAAGACGAGAAATACTGTAATTTTAGTCCCAGGAGTGTAAATGTGTCAATTGTGATGGATTCAGCCAGATTGCGAGACTAGAATTATACTATTTTGCTGTGTATTTCTCGGAGTGCCTATTTTAAGTTTAACAGAAACATGAATACACAAATATTCATACACTGACCATAATTTTCGTAGTTTTCCTTGGGACACAGTTTCAGACAATTGTCCATATTTTTGTGCACACACAACTGCATTGAAGTAAACCCCCCTGATTCGTGTGTAGCAAATTACCACAATTGCATTTCAACGTACAATTGGTCAGGATCCTTTTCTGGAATTGAGGCTATTCTGTAAGCTGAAATTGGATTAGGAAAAGTGTATCCAAATCTTGCAGGCATTCTCTGGAGTGGCTTGGAGTTTAAGTTAATTTTCCGCCATTCAGACGGGGACCATCTGTTGTGATATTTCAGGGCTATTTGGATCTTTTGAAAAGAATGAGTAAAAAATGACAAGCGAAAAACGGGATATTACTAATTTTACCGTAATTATGTGGATGATGCGTAAAATATTGGCGAAGGCTTTTTTTACCAGATTTCAGAATCAGTAAGAGTGAAAAGTGATTTCACTGATGATTTTATTTTTTAGATTCTCAAATTTTGACCACAAAAATTCTGGAGTTATTTCTAAGAATTTTGACGTAAATATGTACATGTATCTGTAGACTATATACACAAGAGTTTTCATGCATGTGGAGTATAGCCTTTCTATCTGGATCCAGAACCAAGAAAATCACGCCATTAATTAGTTTCAATTATTTGGATTCTCAATTTTCGACTGCAAAAAAAATTCTGGAGTTAGCATGTCCATGTATTTGCAGACTATACACGTATCTTTTCAAGCATGTGGAGTCTAGCCTTCCTATCTAGATCCAGAATTGAATTATTGGTCTTTCTAGCAAGCACGAGAATCGTGTAATGGACCATACGTTCTGGAGGTCTGCTTATCTGTCATGATTACATGGTATAGTCTGTCCGGAATATCTGTGGAAACTAATCTGAGGCTCATCGCAGTAACACAGACGAGTTTTTCACGATAAGATCACATTTACATTTTAAGCCTGAATTTACATGAAGAAGTTCAATTTTTTTTAAAGAGTTGCCTCCAGTGGGATTTGAACTCACAACACTTGGATCTAAGGTTGAATGTTTATCCATATGGGTCACAGAGGCCTGTGCTAGGCGAGTTTTTCACAATAAGACCAAATTTCACATTTTAAGACAGAATTTACATCATACATGCTTTGATGATTTTTCAAATGTGAAATGGTGCATGAAACAAACTTCAGTTAAAGGTCTGCCAAGTAGCACAAGCCTCTGTGGCCCTTAGATCCAACGATGGTCAGTGTTATGAGTTCAAATCCCACTGGAGGCAACTTTTTAAAAAAATTTGAACTTCTTCATGCAAATTTGAAAAAAGATTAAACTTTTTTGACACTTGTGTCCTCAATCATTTTCCCTTGGCGCAGGCTGCTTTCTCAATAGCCCGTCCTTTTTTATTTTCGTTGTTGTTTTAAGGGTCCTTTAACCAGTTACAAAGCAGAGAGGAATGTCTAATTTTTGTCGAATTTCCCCAATTCGAAATAAATACTTCAAAACAAAAGTACACACTTGCTCCATTAATGTTCTTTTTGGAATTCTACAAAAAAAGAAGTGTTTATACTGTTAGTCACAAGGTACCAAAATTAAAATTCAGGTTTTAAAGCTTCAATTCCATAGCCCGGAAATTTTTTATTTAAGAAAGAAGTTTTTGTCTTTCCACAAAATAAAATGTTGTCCATCACAAGTGAATAATTGAGGTGTCCTATTGTGATGGTAGTGCGGATTTCCTCCAGGTCCAATTTCCTTCATTTTCATGCAGTTTTCAGGAACATTTTGGCCAATTAATATGCGCCGCCGTCTGGGAAATCCTGGATCCGCTACTGATTTCAATCCTTCAATCCTTTGAAAAGGGGAAGGGGTCCAAGTACTTTTTGGCCCTGGTCCTTCCAGGCATGGTCTTTCCTTAGGAATTGAGGCATAGCCCCGTCCCATTGGATCGTAGGATAACTTCCCAGGAATAGGGATGGATATAGATACTAAACTGAAAATATTGTCTTCATGTCGTATTATTGAGAGGTTAGTAAAATATATTTGTTACAGAAACAATTCCGGAATTGCAGGTACCGATAGATGTGCAACCACTGGTGCCATCTGGTGCAGGAAACGAGACGGGAGGAACAACATCCGGGGCAGTGCCATCTACTGGAGATCTGACAAACCGGCAAGTATTTGATACTAGTCCACTGCTCCTCATCATAAAAGAATCGGACTTTTTTGTTTTAATATATCAGATAAAACCCCAATGCAAAATGACTATTATCATTCACTTTTTACAGTGTTTTTGATGCATTTAACAGATTTTTGCAGTGGGAAGCCTTCAAAATGGTTCTGCCTCCAGAGGGTCGGGTTCGATGCAACCAGCACATTTTGGATCTCCTCAGAACGGTGCAAAAACTGGATTTTGAGCTGCACCAACACACCGCTTCACTGAAAATTGCAATTACGTATTTAGTCCCCAAGGTAACATAATCTAAGAAATTCTATTACCTGAGATATAGAAACTGGAAGTATGAAAATTAAATTCAATGATTTGTTACTTTTAATTTCATATGTGTTTTAAATTGTAGGTTGAAGATGGAAATAACTTTGGGGTTGAAATTCAGGAAGAAACAGTGAAGATGATAAAAGACCTAGAGAGCGATCTGAATTCATTGTGGAAAGATTTCAGTGGATTTAGTGGATACTACAAGGACAGAGCCCAGTGCGTAAAAAGCTCCATTACACAAGAACACTTCATTCAACAATTGCTATGTAATTTAACATGACCTAGATTTTGATTGCAATTTTTGGACTACTTTCACGATGTCATTTTTGATATGTTTGTAACGCTTTTTTTTCAAATGCAAATTTTCAGCTGACAATAGTCCTTTCACCACTATAAATTATTTGTACACATTTCATTTGATTTTGTAAGGACTGTACTGTATTGGTGGCACCTTTCATACAGCATTCGTTATGGAGGTTTATGTAATTGTAATTGCCTTCACTGTCTTCACTCTCAGCCAACCTGCCACCACTGACAAGTGAATTGAGTTTTTCACGATACGCATTTCTGTTAGATTATCTGACAGATCTAAAGTTACACAGAACAAAATAAATTTCATCAAAAATTGCCTCCAGTGGGGTTTGAACCCACAACCTCTGGATCATCACTCTAATGCTCTGCCAACTGAGCTAAGGGACTATTTGGTTGTCTGTGTGAATCATTAAGGCCTTTTTAAAATCATGCTCTATTGATTCTAGAAATGAACAAAATCCAACATGTGAAGTGGTGCCTGAAACAAAGCTCACTTCAGAAATCTCCTGCCCAATAGATTCCTGCCTAGCTTAGGTAGATCATTAGAGTGATGATCAGGAGGTTGTGGGTTCAAACCCCACCAGGGGCAATTTTTGACGAAATTTATTTTGCTCTGTGTAACTTTAGATCTGTCAGATTATCTGACAGAAATGCGTCAGATTTCCTTATCGTGAAAAACCTGAATGGCGCGATTATTCAAAGAAAATTGTATGAACTTTCCTCTTCTGCATTCTAAACTTTCCAAAGTGGTCGCCACCTGACACCTCCCCTCTCCTTCTGAACAAGAATCGCCAACTTCAGTTTATAAATACCGTCTGCCCTCATTTCGCAGCTTCGCCTCGGACATCTGCAAGGATCCTCACCTGGACGACAACAGAGAAGGAATACAGTACCTTGATGAAAAGGCCTTCTTGTTCCTGATTCGCGTCGTGACGTTCATTCGCGACGCTTATGGCAAAATGCATGACGTCATCAGCAAGAACATTGAGAAGATCAAGAAACCAAGAACGTCCAATGCTGCCAATCTATTTTGAAAGAAGTTCAATCTATTCATGCTGCATTCTTTTATAAGTTTTTCTAACTAAGAAGGTTAACCTTTGTTAAATCATTTGTATTCCCACCATATGAAACTTTACTTCACAATTTCGGAGTGTGTTGAAGTCTACGAGGGGTTTCGCATCTCGATCAAAAGAAGCTGGTTAATTGCAATAAAAATTCTAGGAAACGTCGCAGATGAGGATTGAATGGCAAAGTTTGACATGATGTTTGCAGCTTCCACCTTTGATTTTAGCATTCTGTGTAAAATTAGATGTCAAAGAATACTAGACGATTGCATTTCAAGGTTGCAGACTTTATTCGGGTTTATCCTAAATAACACAAATCTGACATTTCTAGCATTTTTGTACAAAATTGAGATCAAAGGGTTTCAAAATCAGCTAAAAGAAAGTTGCCTCCAGTGGGAATCAAACTCACAACACCAATACCACCTATGGATTAGAAGGAAGATACCTATTCCACTCTGCCACCCAAACATGTTTTGAATAGAAGATCCTTAAACCGAACTTTTTGGACTTGGATCATGTATAGATTCAATTGAGCATGACTTTATGAGGGCCTAAAAATCTGAGACTGGCAAGGAATGACAGATGGGCTGAGTGGGTAATGCATTAGAATTCTAATCCAGTGATAGTTGCTGTCGTGAGTTTGATTCCCACTGGAGGCAACTTTAATTTTTGCTGAAACTTTAAAGCCCTGTTGTCAGTTTTGTACATAAATGTCAGATTTGTGTTATTAAGGAAAAACTCGAATGGTCTGGTTAAATTCTTGTGGCAGGGCAAAAACGAAATTGTCAATTTTGGTATTCTCTTATCGTGTAATTAGTTATATTTATTAAAAGAAATAAGGTATCAAGGTCCGAGATATCAAGATATATCTACAATGTTCGAAAGAAAAGTAGCAGCATAAATTCTTAAATTCTAAATTATCAACTTGGTAAGTAATTATCTGGAACTAAGTTCTCATTTCTGAAGATGTTTTCAATCGTGATTACCATCACATACTACGGGAAAAAGAGGGAGTATTTTTCGAGAGGAAACACATCATCTCTCTTCTCTGTTACATGAAGCAGCATCCTTTTACCACGGACCAAGTGCCTGACAATTTCTTTGGACCTCCTGACCACTTTCAGAATAAAAATACGAAAAAATGGCTGTTGTGTTTTCATTCTATTTCAACTTAAAAAACAAATGCATTAGCTGATATTTGGTAATCGATGAATTTCGCCATATTAATGCCACCGATTCCAGAAAAGTAATTTGACCAATGATTGGACATCATTTGAAGTAATTGCTAATTATGCGCTAGTTCACTATGCACTTTGGTCAGGAAGCAATTTTTTCAAGTGGAATACTTGGTTTTGATGTACTACTTTGGGGTCATTTTGAGACGCAACGTTTCCTTCTTAATGATACTCTATTTGGAGTTCGATTCAAAGAAATTACGCAATATTTGGTAGCATGCAGATTAACAACACTTTTTCATTTCAGGCAACAAACAGATACGAATGTTCGTCTCCAGTTGTACTTGAACCCTCAGACAATGATGCTTTAGCGATAATGAGGACCGACTTTTAACAGTAATAAAAACAAAATCTCTCCCTTTGAATCGAATTATCCTAAGAAAAGTGAGAATAAGAGATATAATATTTCTGAGAATTAAGGATGTTGTTTGCCTGCCAAGTATTCAGGGCGCATTTACAGTAGTCGACAGCAAATACGAAAGCGAAAATTTTGGTGACTCGTAGAAACTTACCTTTTCCCAAAATGTTTTCACCGAATTCACTGAATTCAGTGACATAAATATATTATTTTAAAAAGATTGCTGTACTCGAACCCACAGAAACACAGCTAACAGAGAAGACAGTTAAATTAATCCTAATTCATGCTTCAGTGATTTCTCAGATTCTCTGAATTCGCTGAATTCAATGAAAGTTCTGCTCCATTCAGGGAAACCCCATAGGTTTACGGAAAGTTTTGCCAGATTTTGGGGAATTTTCCCATGCGAGATGAACAATACTATTTTAAGTGAGGTTGGTTTACCTGATGTGAGATTGAATCCACAAAAGGTCAGATTTAACCGAACATTGGACAGCTTGGAAAATACTCAAAATTCCAGTTTGGATAGAGGGGACCTTTGATATCCATCTAGATCAAACTAAGTCTAGACTGAGACTCAGAAAAATTAGATTTAGATCTAGATTTACTTTTTTCAAGTTTCTGAGTGTAGAGCCAGATCTAGTTGTAAATTTTTCCAGTCTAGATCTAGATCTATTTTTTTCTGAGTTCAGACCTAGATTTAATCTTTCCAAATCCAGATATAAATCTTTTTTTTTCCAAGTCTAGATTCAGATCTACATAAAATTTTATAAGTGTAAATCTGAAACTAATTTTTCTGAATTTAGATCTTGGTCTAGATCTCATTCTTTCAAGTTTAAGTCTAGATCTAATCTACATGAGTCTAGATCTAGATCTACTTTTCCAAATTTAGTAGCCAAGCTGCAGAGACCAAATGGTTGAGAGCACTGTGTTATGACATGTTTGGTCATGGGTTTGAGCACCACCAATGCTTCAGGATATGTGTGCAATTACATGGGTCAACCACTTTACAGTTAAAAGCTGTTGTGCCATAGGTGAATCTGAGGAGTCCATTGCACACAGGTGAGAAAGCATGCTAGCAAGGGCTTTGAAACATGGGGCAGGACAGATGCTATAGTTCAGGGGTGTCAGTGGTCCTACAAAAAAGACTTATGTCCTCCAAAAAATTTGAAAACAAATTTTAAAAAAAGTTCCAAGTTTCTATCAAGATCTAACTTTATGAGTCTATATATCTAGATCTAGTTTTTTCTAAGTTTTTCCAAGTTTTCCGATGTTTAGTTCAATCTGACTTCATGTGGATGCAACCACCTCGGGTTAAAGCCAACAAGACACCAAGGTGAAATTCTTCACTCCTGGATATTCTTTGATCTTTGCCTCCACCTATATAATGGCAGAAACTTTCGAGGCCGTGTTACACTTTTCGTTTTCAAGTCCGTCGGTACATCCTGCTGAAATTCACATTTCGTGGGTCAATTGATTATGTAAATGGGGAACAAAAAATAGCCTTAATATTTGTTTCTTGCATTGTGTGAGGTTGATATTAGAAGTATTTGTTACATTTTTCCCAGTGGGTGAGGTGATAAAGAATTTTTGTTTACTTGTTAATCTAACCTTAGTCTGACCTTATCAGTACAAAATACAAAATATCAATAAAGGTTATCATAGATTATCAAAACGGCTTTCCAGTCCCATCCTTGGGGTTCTTGGACTGTTCAAGCATTCTGGTTAGAGTACGTTTATGTCTTCAACTTCTCCGGAAAGACACACTCAAATATTGTCACAGACACAGTGGTTGGTGCGTGAATGTCAGTTTATTGACAGGGCAACAAGTTCTACATGGTCCGGGAGGTATTACTGAAGTGCCTGCTGTCCACTAGGGCCATACTATATATTGGGAGCATGTGGTCTTGACCTTGCGGTCTTAACATTAGACTTGCCACAGTCCGACAAATATAACATATTTTAAACGTAAAAGTAATGAACTCTGCTTTAACCAGACAAAAATCATTAGAAGGCTGTGTTGATTACCCTCGAGCGTTAGCGTTGAGGCTAACGTTGACTTTTTGGATGGGTCCAGATCCCATTTGATTTTTGATGCTGGTGTTGATGCCGATGCTGATGCTGAGTGTGAATGTTGCAGTGCAAATCAACGTATTCTTTTTCAATATCGATGCGAGCATCCATGTGTCAACACTGAATAGAATTTGTTGGGAATGCATAAAATTTGTAGTAAAATTTTGTCAAAGTTTGTGAGAAATGGTAAAATTTGATCTTTTGGAAAAAAAAAACTATCATGAAGTAAACATTTTTCTTGTAGCTGAAATTATTATCCCCGGGGTTTGTGATGCACTGAAAAAGGATTCTGTTTTATTTTGCTTTGATTTAATTTACACGGTTTAATGGACTGTAAATTACAACTTTAAGTTATCAACATTAAAAAATATCATTCAAAAATTACACCAATCAATCTGCTTCAAAACAAACAAGTCACATTGTATTTCAGAAACCTACCACTACTGCTCAACATTGAAAGCTCATCATTACGGCGTAACATTTTTGAATGGGCATTTTTTTCCCCCTTTTTATCAGGTTGTCAAGAATAATTAAAGATGTTTGAAAAGTAAGTAAAAACTCTAACCTGAGCCTGTATTATTGTATGGCGGCACTAATGAGATGTTTACTGAGCCTTTAAGTGAGCTTATTCGCTGTTGCAATTCACTGGCGTGCAGGATTCGCGAGAATCAGAAAGAAAATAGCAGAAAAATAACAAACTAGAATAGATCTACATTGAGGAAGAGAATCTATCAACTTTTATGATGCCCGTGTAAGAAGAATGATGTCTGATTTGTGCTTATTACAAATAATAGTCTTCAAGCTTGTCGGAGTCCCACACCGACCAAGGTCAAGGTGACCGTGTGACCTTGTATATATAGTATGCCCCAGCCGACCAGCGGGCACTTCAGTAAATCTACCCGAGCTATGTACAACTTGTTGCCCTGCCAATAAACCATCATTCACGCTACATGAGCACCGTGTCTTTGTCTTTATGACTCCACGACTGTATAGAAAGACGATGTCCCGTGTGTCAAAGACTAACATCAATGAAACATTATTTTCTAAACACCACTGTTTACATTTGAATAATAAAATGCCATTTAAGAGGCATATTGGACATAAAACATCTAAAATTGACAAGCCTCAGTTTGATGTTCTTTAATAAAATGTGTGAATATAGTAGTTATAAAACAATCTTTACTTTCTTGACCACGGGAGAGGATTTATCTGAACGCTAATCCTGTGAGACTGTACGAATATGATCTCTAAAATCAAGTGTTTTTAAATGCTTAACAAAAAGTAAATTTTCCATGTTGTGA
Source organism: Haplosyllis leylae (assembly GCA_038406175.1). Lineage (NCBI taxonomy): Eukaryota > Metazoa > Annelida > Polychaeta > Phyllodocida > Syllidae > Haplosyllis > Haplosyllis leylae. The sequence continues at coordinate 2,240 of JBCAUG010734432.1, read as the reverse complement.
AACCCATTTTCACAATGTCAATACCAAGAATATAATTACAACACTTCTATAACCACGTTACTGCTCATCGTGTATGAAAAGTTTGTTTTAATGTTCGAATATCTGAAAATGGGGTCAAATTCTGGTAATACTGAAAAATTATCTTTACGAGTGATACTGAATATGTTTCAAATATGCCCGTTGCTCGTTGAAACCCTGATTACAGTGTTCACACTGGATTTTGTACTTTCCAGTGTGTGTAGATAGATGATATTGATAATACTGTTTACTTTCAAATGGCTTACCACAATAGTCGCAATGGTACTTCAAGCCTTCATGTTTTCTCATGTGCTGGTTGAAACCTATACTATCAGTAAATCCTTTCTTACACTTGTCGCAATAAAAATTGAAATGTCCCGTGTGTTTGCGCATGTGTCTGGTAAGATGATCCCGTCGAGTATATGACTGACCACATCTATCGCAGTCAAACTTGTTGGATTCTCCTGTGTGTTTCCGCATGTGCCTCTTAAGATGATCTCGTCGAGTAAATGATTGGTCACAACTGTCGCAAGTAAAAATGGTGTCCTTGTCTGTATCCTTCGTGATATCCATCACATTTGCCTTGAAAGAAAAGCCCATATGATTGTATTTAATATTTTTCTTATATTTAAGATTTTGCATTCTTATCTAGAGTGGTTAGTTGGCATCTCTGATATTACTATCTAATAAATATCTGACTGACTTAAATGATAATCAGGCATTACTATAGACTGTTAACACATATTGGTACTTAATATGAGTAAACTTAAAGTGTTATAAAATATAACGTTTTGCAAGTGTCAGAGGAAAAACCATGCAATTTTGATATTTTATATTTGTATGAACCAACCATAAATAGTCACGGATATTAGGTCACAGATTAAAATATTAGCCTGAACCTAGCACCACGTCGACAAGCTTTTATGCGTGATATCAAGAATGGTAAAAAGAAATGACTAGTTTTCATGATATCTGTCTCATCAGAATAGGTATCCTTTTTGTATGATATTCAAATGCAATTTACAAGATTATACGACTACTGCTCATTTGTTCCTTTCTTGCAACATTCGCACAAGAACCTATGTTTTTCTGCACAAATAATCAATTCTTCTATTTGCTCAAAAACACTTCGCACATCAATCGAAATCATACCTAGCGTTGTCATAATCATTCATATGTTCAGTGAAATCCAAAACACCATTAAACCCCGTCTTACACTTATTGCAATAAAAACTGAACTGCCACAAATGTATCCGCATGTGTCTTTCAAGAGAGCCTATTTTGGTGAATGTTCGATCACATTTAATGCAGGCAAATATTCCCCCGTTCGTATCTTTCTTGACAGAATGTTGTTCAGTCACCCTTACCTTAAAAAGCAAATGTGTCCATATATTTTTTTCAAAAATTTTATATTAGTCACTTTGTTTCTTGTTAATAGTTTTTTTTTATCTTATATTTTTTTGTCAATAGTTTTTCTGTAGAATTGTTAGTATTATGTTTATGTTATTCAACAAAATCCTTACAACCTTACGAGCTTAATACTAGTCAATGAGTAGTGCATTTGTAATTCAGAATAAACATTTTAAAAACATTCCTCAACATGAAGAGTAATTGCGTTTCGCATTAAATCATTCTTTACACTTGTCACGTCTAAACCTGTATTGCCCAGTGTGCACGGACAAATGGTAATCGTCACTCTGCTTGTTTACAAATGATTTGCCACAATATTGACAATAATATTTTATTCCTTCGTGAGATCTCATGTGCAAATCATAGTGTGTATTCACATTAAATCCTTTTCTACAAATCTCACAGTGATAACGGTACTGTCCTGTGTGTAACTGCATGTGTCTCTTCATGTTGCGACGTGTTGCGTACTGTTTACCACATCTAGGACATGCGATTTTTTCTTGGATCGTTCTGTTTTCAACTTTCGTGAAATCATTCTTTGCTTTCCGTGCAAAAGTGATTGTGGCATACAATTAAACAAAAAATGCAAATCCACAAAGTTTACTTAAATGTACAAATTATTACAACCTTAATCTTAAATTAATCTACAAAGGGTTAATAAATAAAGTATAACAAATTTTAAGTGTACAAATTATTCATGTTTTTCACGATAAGCAAATCTGACGCACTTCTGTCAGATTATCTGACAGATCTAAAGTTACATAGAACAAAATAAATTTCGTCAAAAATTGCCCCCAGTGGGGTTTGAACCC
>JBCAUG010734421.1:0-11812 GCA_038406175.1 Haplosyllis leylae | reverse complement strand
CCAGTGCCGTATGTGTTCGATTATGTATACTATTGTATTCCAGGTCATATGCTATCATGCCAAAGAGATTTGTTCGTTTCATTGAATAAACGCATTTACACTTTGTACATTTGTCTTGTTCTGTTTCAATTGTCGACACTGAGGTGTCTACCATTTGCATCGTGGCTTAACCACTGGGATGTCAGTGCATCCCCGCCGAACGTAGTAAGGGGGAATGGTAAGGTCTTTCGCCTTCCATCTGTCATGGGTCACGGGACCTCTTCCACCATTCTTGTTGTGTAGTATCGGTCACTCGCCGACAAACCCCTCTCCCCATTTAAAAAGGCATGCCCTCATGCTGGCATGTACGCGGCGTTTGGGGAGAAAAAAAAAAAAAAAAACGCAAAAAATTGAGCTGTCTGACCGTCTGTTGATCCTTTGTTTTCAATTTTTCTGTCTCCCTCAGAGACCTGTCGGACCCGACAAGTGGCTCCTTTTGCCCCGACACATTGCCTAAAAGGGTGCGTCACAACAGAACCACTCGTCGCTTCCGACAGACGAGCCAACCTGTTTCTCTCCCCCTCTGGAAATGAGAAGGCTTGGCAATACTCAGTGTGTTCCTGTTCAAGATAGAGTGTCCTCCAAGTGAATGGCACCGCCATCGCAAGTAAAGTTGGTTCCCTCCCCTGTCTCATTCCATTGGCCAACTCCTTCCATCAGCGGCGTCTCCGCGGACGTCGCAAGAGCATCTGGCTCTGTCTTCGGTTCTGAAGCTTCTAGCATCAGGTGGAAACTGGCCAGGTTCAAGCCAAATCCCGTAAAGGACCACTCGTAGGGCACTCTACATCTTTTCTCACCCTGAGGTAGGAGCTCCAGTCCCGACAAGGAGGCAAAGATCGTTAGTTGTGCAACGGTCATCTGCAGTCCATCCTCTTCCTCTGCACTCGACCACAGTAACAGTCATGCCCGATGTAGGATCTTCTCTTCACCTTTGTCATTCCTAATCACATAAGCGGGGACGTCTTCTGCAATACGTCGTACCACAGTATGTAGTTTACTTCCCCATCGGTTTTTCAGTTTCTGACGAGCACCTCTGTACATGTCCAGTTGCACTAAGACTTTGTCTCCAGGGTGGAGTTCGACAACTCCAGCTCTACAGTCGTAGAGACATTTATGTCTTGCAGCTTCTTGACTCGCTGAGAGGTGGGCTATTTTTGTCGCTTCTCTGAGTCAATCGTGAAGTGCCTTGACATACTCATTGACATGTTTAGTCTTGGGTAATTGTCTAGACGTCGGGAACAGCAGGTCGACAGACAGTCTGGGCCTGTGCCCGAACATCAAGAAATATGGCAAATAACCGGTGATTTGAGATCTGGTAGCATTATAGGCATGTGTGATGGCTCCAAGGTGGTCGGGCCAATTCTTCTTCCTCTTGTTATCTAGCTTTCCAACCATCCATCGCAGGGTCTGATGAACTCTCTCAATGGCACCGTTGGTCTGGGGATGATAGGGTGTCGAGCAGAGTTTCTTTATGCCTAAGTAGTAGCACATTTCGTTCAGAATGCTGTTGCAGAACTCAGTACCTTGGTCGGATAGTAGTCGCCATGGGAAACCAAAGTGTCTAAAGTAGTTGTCATATAAACACTTGGCGATAGTGAAAGCCTTTTTGTCGGCCACATTGTACGCTTGAATGTATCTAGAGAAGTGATCGATGACGACTAGTACTTTCTTTACGACAGGTATCTTCCTAGTGTCAACTGTTGTTTCGAATCTGACCAGATTGATATGAATAAGATCCATGGGCTCTGATGCAGCGATGTTGCATAGTGGCAGTTTAGGGTCTTTGCCTTCGAACTTCTTGCATTTGGCACAATTTTGAATGCTCGTCATCATCTGTGTCCTCATCCTCAGCCACCAAAACCTCTCCTTCAGAAGGGAGTAGGTCCTGTCGCGACCCTGGTGCCCCATGTCGTGGTGGCACAGGTCCAGAGCCGCCTGTCGTTTGCAGGCAGGTATGATGAACAGTGAGCCTTCTTCTGTACTGTCTTTCGGTGTGTCACACAAGAACAGAAGGTCATTGACCATGACAAAATCCTTCTGTTGGTTGCTGTACGCTTTCGCGTCGAATGGATTGGTTTTCATAAGTAGGTATTCTTCCAGCATCTGCTGGGATGCCAGTGTATCCGCCTGTCATCACAGGTTCGCTTTGTTCTTATTCTTCTTTGTCCGTAACTTGAGAGTTCGACTATCCATCCATTCCAGGACATGCTGAATGACGGGGTCTCGTCTCTGGAGGTCCCTCCAATTGATCCCCGTTAGGTTGTGTTTGATCATTTTCTGGGTGACAAGCACCGCCAAGTCAAGCATCACCTGTTTGTTAATTTCTTCGTGTTGCGCCAAATAGGCAGGATTGTCAATCTCAGCTTGGGGCGCTTTGTAATGCATCATATGCATGATCAACTCGTTGACAGCGTCCTTGTTGACCTTCATCCTGGTGGTTGTCTCCTGTTTCCCCTTTTCGCCGACCGATTCATCAGTCCTGTCACTCTCCTTGTCATTGCCTAGAGACTTCAGGAACTCGTCGGTCGTGGCTTGATATAGGCAAACCTCTATCCTGCTCAAAGCATCGGCCACCTTTTTGTCAGCCCCCCACAGGTACTCGATCTTCATGTCAAAGTCTGCTAAAGCAGAGACCCACCGATGTCCTGTCGTGTTGAGGTTCAGCGTAGTAAGGATGTACGTCAGGGGGTTGTTATCTGTCCTAACAGTGAATGGCTGGTACAGCAGATACTCCTTGAATTGCTCCGTGACCACCCACTTCAGTGCCAGGAATTCCAACTTCAACGAGTGATAATTTTTCTCGCTCTTCATCAGGGTGTGGCTGGCATACTTGATGGGGTGGTATTTCCCGTCCTCCTGTCGTTGCTACAAAACAGCCCTGAGCCCTTCTCCCAAAGCATCTGTCTCCAGCAGGAAGGGTTTCTCTAGATCGGCAAACGCCAACACTGGGGCTGTCATGCATTTCTTCTTGAGCACATCGAATGCCTCTAGTGCCACGCTTGGCAGGACAATCTCCTGGCCCTTCATCTTTGTGTTCTCGCATCCAGTTAGGTCGCTTAGTGGTCTGGCGATCCAGGTGTAATTCTTGATGAAACGACGGAAGTATCCCATCATTCCAAGGAATCTCCTAACTCTGGTAACAGTCATCAGAGGTGCCATCTTGGCGATCTCCATAACTCCTTTCTGTCCAGGCAGCATCCCTTTTGCGGAGACTTCATGTCCAAGATAGGTAATTTCTCCTTTGAAAAAGTGACACTTGAATGGCTTGAGCTTCAGACCATGATGAGCAAATCTGTCGAATACTGCTTGCAGTCGCTTCAAGTGGTCTTCAGGCATCTTCGAGTATACAATCACGTTGTCAAGATACACCAGAGCAAAGGACAAGTTCAACTCGCCTAAACAGTTTTGCATCAAGTGCTGAAAAGTTGCTGGTCCATTACATAACCCATACAGCATTCATAGGAATTCATAGATGCCCATACTCCTGGCAGTGAAGGCAGTATATTGTCGTGAGGACTCAGCCATCTTCATTTGCCAGAAGCCACTCTTGAGGTCCATCGTCGAGAAGTACTTGGCACCTACTAGCGACTCAAGTGTCTCCGGTGCTCAGGGGAGAGGGTGAGAATCCTTCTTCATTCTGGCATTCAGTCGACAGAAGTCAATGCAGAATCTGAGCGATCCATCCTTCTTCCGGATGAGCACGATGGTATTGCACCAAGGTGACTGGGACGGTCGAATGGCTCCGCCATCCAGCATCTCCTGGATGTGCTGTTGTACCTTCTTGACCTCATGTGGAGTGATCTGTCTGAACCTCTCTTTGAACGGCTCGTCCTGCTCAGGTAGTAACTCTATAACTTGCTCCGTCGCGTCTGTACAACCAATCTCATTCGGCTCCAGACTGAAGATATGATGGAACTCCATGAGAAGTCGTTTCGCCTTCAAAGCTGTCTCTGGCAGCCACAAGCCTAATTCCCCTAAACTCCCTCCGCCATCCAACACCTTAATGAGCAACTCTTGTCACTGGGCCGTCATCAAAGGCTTCGGTTTCTCTGCCCCTTGCTGGAGTTTGGCTTCCAGCTCAGGGGATGGTATGGCGTCGGGGATGCCGTTAGCAGCAATGACTCGCCCTATCAGTCTTCCCGCCACCAAATGAATAGGTTTTCCTGTACCGTTGCACAGGACCATCAACACATTCTGACTTCCCTCTTTCAGCTCAGTGTATACTCGTTGGACGTACAGCCCAATGGACAGGTTGGTCTTGTCTTCTGGATACGGTGGTTGTATCATGACATTCAGTTGGTGTCCCTTCATGTATGTGTGTTTTGTCCTAGCATTTACAATCTGCAATGCAAAAGCTGGTATGGTGACTTTCTTCTTCAGCAGGACAAGTTCGTCCAGGTCTGAAGGATCTATCCCAGTGTTCGTCGGATACTCATTGGCGTTGCCGACGGGTGTTGTCATGGACTTGATAAGCACCTGTTGCGAGAGCTCGTAGCTCAATAAAGCGTGTTGCCACTCTTCTGAAGCCGTCTTCAGCTTCGACTCCTTCATCTGTCAGCAGAGACGATGAATAGTCGGCGTTCCCAAGATGACAGGCACATGCAATCCCATTCCTGACAAATCCGGGATAACCAGGGCTACTTGTTCCTCATTATAACTTGGTATGCCCTCGATCTGTATGTTGATGATGACATAACTGAGGGCTGTCGTATGGCCTCCTATTCCTGAAACCGGTATCGATGAGGGGTTTGTGGCCAAATCGCTGATGGGTCCCACCTTGAGTTCATGTCACTTGACATACTCTGGGGTGACGGCGTTGCTGTGAGCTCCACTGTCGATGAGTACCCTCTCCCACCGTCCATCGATCAAGGCATAGCCCACATTCATAGGCCCTAACCAACAGGCTCAGGGATTGTCATTCCAGTAGGGAGGATGTCTGAGGTCTTTTACTGAGGACCTGGAACCACCGGAGTGGCTGCCGGTGTCGCTGGCGACAGGTTGTTGTGGGGGACGTGGCCTCCCTTGGTACTGGGGCCCCCTTTCCCGTTTAACTGTTCCTCTTGTTCCAATCTGTCTTTCATTTTCTGGAACTCTTCCTTCAATGGCTTAGGACAGTTATGCCAGAAGTGTCCAGTTTCTTTACAAATGAAGCATCTATTGTCGTGCCATTCTGTGTCATCTGCCAAACACATGGCTGCTGCATAGAAGTTCATGTACAGCTCTAGCTCAGGGTCTTCGTGTTGATCTGGGTTCTTGTAGTCGACATACTGTGGAATGTAGTCGGCATAAGGTGTTGCGTAGTCATCCTCAGGAGGTGGCGCTGTCGTCTCAATGTTTGCGACATGAATGTTGGCCGTATTCCAGTCCTGTCGATGGGCGTAACGGTTATTCTGTTGTTGAGCATCTTGCAATCGCTCATGGCTATGCGCCTGAGGTGTACCGTATGTAGGTTTCGATGTAGAAGGTGGGTACGCCCTGGCATACTCCGCTCATTGGGTGCGACAACTGTTCTCTTGATTCTCTTCATATTCTCTAACTGCCGTCAACAATCCCGTGATGCTTGTCTGTGGGTCATCCCATCGGTGTACCACCATGGCCTGGTACTCCAGTCGTAGGCCATTGAAGAAGGCCTCTTTCATCTGTCATTCGAGGTCGCCTTCCCTATACATGTGGGCATGGAATTCCCATAGTTTACGCCGAATCTGGATGACACGTTCATAATAATCTTTGGCCAACTCACCATTCCCTTGGGAAATGTTGTTCAACTTGCTACTAAGTTGTCAGAACGATGTAGCTCTGCCATACACTCCATCCAATACTGTCATTATTGATCGAAGAGAGCCATCCCCATCCTCCAACGCTGTCAGAGCTGTCGCTCAAGGCCTTCCTTCTAGGGTGCTAAGGATGGAATCCCTGATCAGATTGGTCGCATGGCCTTCTCGTATGAGATTGTCCATGTCGCTCTTCCAATCGTCGTAGGTTATGGCATTGTCTGAAGTCGAATCTCTGAATATTGGCAGGCTCAACTTCTTCGGTGGTTGTCTTCCACCATATCACTGGCTCTTCCATCGCATACGACGGTTAGCTCGATGACGGGCTCATTTCCTCCTCCGCTCCCGGTCTGCAACCGTGGAGTATCTGGACTGCTCAGTGTCATACTCGACGATGTCGTCTGGGTCTTCATCGCTCGAGTCGTAATCACTGTTGTCGGGAGACTCCAACCCATACTCTTCCGCGTTCCTCGTGTGCTCTGCACGGAAATGATCTCGGAAGTCTTGTGGGACATCTTGCGGATGGCCTGCCCCCAATGGGAAACCTCTGTCCCTGGGTCCTACTTGATAGTCCCTAATAGGTTGTTCGTAGATGGCCTCTTGTCATGGTGTAGAGGTTTCTCGACGAGTCCTGCCTCCATCGGGTGTCGCGGCATCCAAGTCTGTATAACTGTCGTGATGGTGTTCAACCCGACCAACCTCCGGCGTTCAGGCCTGAAGCATCTTTGCTGCGGCATAACGGTCTGCTCATCGAGTGTAGCCCCTTCCTCTTGGCGAGTCCTCCTTAGGACTGGCGTAGGAATTTTCCAAATGTTGCTGCTCTTCCTCAGCTTGTTGTCTTGCGGTGTGCTCCTGTCAGATCTGCCCCAAATGTTGACCTCTGATGAAATCTCTGGAACATCGAAGATTGTTCTTGGCGTCCTTCAACATATGGTGGATGCAGTGCATCCGCACACGACGTCCAATCCAGGTGGTGGTCTCTCCATGCAGCATTGCTGCATAGCATGTGGCTCGGTCGTACAGAAGTCCTTCCCCCTTCCACCTGGGTCCACAAAATATCAGGCATTCTCTGTCGTTCAAGACGATGACCTGTGTCATTTCTTCAATTGTCGGTTGTAGTATGTCGGTGATTATTGGCTCAGTCCAGGCGTACCACGGAATCTGGTGAGTTCCTGGTCGGTCCTGGTGCACCATCACGTTCTCGATACCAAAGAGCAAGGCAGGGTGCTCTCGGTTATGCTGGGTGGATGGGCTCCTGTGGGGTGACGTCTCCGTCGACAGGAAATCCTCCTGTTGGGGGTCCGGGCTCTCGGCTCCTTGACCTACATCCTCTTTGGGTCTAGCACCTCCCTTAGAAGCTGCCTTGTCCTGCCCCTTACCGGGGGTACTGGTTTCTCCAGCAATGCCCTCAGTTGCATCTTTTGTCACTTTCGACATGTTGGTCTTTCCAACGATGAGTGAATTGTCGAATCCGACACGGGTGACTACTGTCAGTGTCTGTCAAGACGATGGAGTTTCTTCTAAAATCAACTGTAGAGATGGAGTGCCACTGGCCCGTGGTTGAATATTCTTGCAAATGATGGGCTTGTGCCTAACTCGTCTCTTGACAAAGAATCCACGTCTTTCAGCCGACCAGTCTTAACTCGACCTTTGTAGTAATTGCGCTTGGGTGCGTAGAAGAGATGATTTCGCTACCGAGTCCGGAACTGTCGTTCAGGTCTAATGACTATCCTATGACGTGCCCACCCAGGGACACCAAATGTCGTGGGTTGTGCATGACACTCGTGGTATGACCATGGGTTGGGGAAGAATTGCTTGTCCAGGGATAACGACGAATCGGAATCCCTCATGGTGACAACTTTAGACACGATGTGTGGGCAACTCTAACCTAGCAGGGCTGTTAACTGCGTATGACAAATAATTTCTAGATGGGTGCGGCATCACTAGTCAGTCAACAGGTGGTGGTGGTCCTCGTCTCGGAGTTACTCAAACCTCTCTACACACGAGGCTCTTAGGCCGTGGCAATGGGGGATACGGAATTACTGGACGTACGAGGTTTGGTTCGGCGAATCCGATGATGCGTACGGTTTGTCGGTAATGATGGAGAAGTCACTTGTCATGTACGACAAGTGTTGATGACAAATAAAGACTAACGACAACTCAAGATAACTCTGTAGACCTCAGCGGGGAGCGATGAGTTCGCCGCTCAAGAAGAATGTCGCGACAAGGGATCTTGGAGGGTAGATGACTACTTGGTTGAGCCTGTTGGACGAGAGGCCGACCGAATCAGACTCACCGTTTTGGGTGAATGCAGCCCCTTTTATAGGTCTAGGGAGGAGTACTACACATGTGCGATGGACACGAAAAGTCGTGTCCAACCCGCATCCATAGGGGCCAACGTGACTCTCTTGACACACCAGCTCCAGGAGCTGTCGCATCGACAGCGACGACCGGTACCCAATTTTCCCGTCTAGTAGACTGGAGAACCGGGTACGACGAGTGCAGAAAGGTCACACCGTGACATATATATAGTAACCCATTGTCCTTGGTCCCTGTCCCTGTCCCGGTCCAATGCAGTGTGAACGTGTCACAAGAACATGTAAACCAACCTTTCATCATCTTCTTATCCCGAATCCGGGAGAAATTTGGGGTTGGCTGGGGAAAGACACGGTCGCTTGAGTTTTTCACGATACGCGTTTCTGTCAGATTAACTGACAGATCTTTAAACAAGAAAGAGTAAAACAAAAAATTGTCAAAAATAGCCCCCGGTCGGGATTGAACCCATGACCTCTGGATCATCATGCCAATGCTCTACCAACTGAGCGAGGTAAACATTCAGCTGCCAGCCTGAGTCATGCTCTATTGATTCCAGAAATATTCAAAGTTTAACATGTGAAGTGGTGCATGACAAATAGCTCACTTTAGAAATCTCCTGCTCAACAGATTCCTGCCTAGCTCAGTTGGTAGAGCATTGGAGTGATGATACAGAGGTCCTGGGTTAAATTCTGACTGGGGCAATTTTTTTGCTTTTCCCTGTGTAGAGATCTGTCAGATAATCAGATAATCTGACAGAAACACGCATCACGAAAAATCCGAATGATAATGTAACTTCATGCATTGTTCATACTGAATGATAATGACACTTTATTTCTTGTTTACAATAATTGATAATGTCACTTTAATCCTTTGTTCACACTGAATGATAATGTCTCTTTATGCTTCATTCACATTGAATGATATTATAAATAAAACATTTACTTTAAAGTAAATGAACATATAATTGCTAACATAAATGCTAAAAAACTTCCTTATTAATGATCTGATTTTCAACCTGCTTCTACTGTTTGAAATATCTCAGTCTCATCTATGCATTTCTTGTTTGACCTTATATTCAATTACTATGCATTCAGAAGTGTTCTAACTTGTCTGACTTGCCTGACATAAAGTAGAAGAGACTGTTAACAGAAATGCTTATAACGTCCTCAATAATGGTCCAATTTTCAATCTGCTTGCACTGTGTGAATTGTCTTAGTCTCATCCATGCATTTCATGTATTGTGTTTGGCATGTTTGACCTGATATTCAATTACTATGCATTCAGAAGTATTCAAACTTGTCAAACCTGCCCAGCATGAAGTAAAAGAGACTGATGACATAAATTCTTATTATTATGCAATAAGACCTGTTCTAATTTGTTCAACATGTTATATGACATTACATATACAGTACAGTAAAATGAATGTTTCAATTAACAATATGACTACTAATTCAAAGAGTTTTTGAATTCAAAGTTTTTGAATCAGACATTAATTTATTTAACCCTTCCAATTTAGACCAATCTTCAAATTAAGTGCCCTTAAAAAATTCATTTATAGTCACTTTGATTTAGGGTAGGCTTGAAATGCTTTGAATTAAGTGGAACTTTGAATGTACCATGTTCAAAATAACAGTATATTTTGACCTTGGAAAGATAGGAAATTGGAAAAGATTTACGAAATAAGCTTGAATTAAGTTGAACTTTGATTTAACTATGTTCAAATTAGCCACGGCTAACCTGTATCTGACAATTGAGTTTTTCCTAAATAACACAAATTTTTGTACAAAATTGACTTCAAGGTGTTTCAAAATCAGCAAAAAATAAAGTTGCCTCTAGTAGGAATCGAACTCACAACACCAACCATCTATGGATTAGAATTCTAATGCTTCGCCCACTCAGCCACCAAGACATGTGTTTTCATGCTGCACTTCACTTTTTGGGCTTGGATCATTTCTAGATTTAATAGAGCATGACTTTCTAAGGGTCTGAAAATCAGAGACTGGCAAGAAATGACAGATTGGCTGAGTGGGTAAGACATTAGAATTCTAATCAATAGATCGTTGGTGTTGTGAGTTTGATTCCCACTGGAGGCCAACTTTTCTTGCTGATTTGATACCACTTGATGTTAATTTTGTACAAAAATGCCAGAAGTGTCAGATTTGTGTTATTTAGGAAAAACTCTAGTGAGTTTGCTTATGTTATGTATTCACCAAACAGAACTTGAATGAGACAAAAGATCGTATTTTCTAGCCTGCAAAACTGTGACTGCTAAACCAATGGCATTTCACTGTTATGGCAAATAGCGCCTGTGTGTAGTTGTCAGTTTAGAATTTATTTGATGTCCATACGAATATATTTGATGTTGATCAGGAGGTAGCTCGGGAATTGCCAGATAGTGGGCTTAATGGCGCGTTCACACTGCACTGGACCGGGACCGGGACCGGGACCAGGAACAATGGGTTACTATATATATTATGCAGAAGTGTTCATACTGCACCTGGACAGGGACAGGGACAGGAAATTTTGTTAATGGGTTTCCAACCCATTCTTCAGGACCTGAAAAATTTCCCTGTGGTACTTTTAATGGATTTCAGTTGCATGCATAATATTTCCAGGTCCAGTGCAGTGTGAACGCAGCATTATTCCCAGCTCCAGTCCCTGTGCAATATAAACATTACGCCCCTGTCCCTGTCCAGGTTCCGTGCAATGAGAACGTGGCATAAGTTAGGAAAGTTTCGAAGTCCAAATTAGACATATCATTGTCTCCGCATGTCCTGTCCTCATCCTCAGTTATTATCTTTCATGCTTTAAGTTTTACTAAAAACGATAACATCCCAATTATGTGATCTCCTTCAAAAGAACAAGAAAGTCTATCCCTCTTTCTGCGAAGGTAGGGTAAGGGAATCTTTGGAGGTTTTGCCAAGAAGAGGTAGACCTGCGTCCTAGAAGGGTTTTCTTGGCCAGTGCTTGCTGGCTGTTCCTTGGAAGGGACCCATCCTAGTTCATCATGGGATGCATTTCCTTTACATCATAGGAGAGGAACTCCCACGGACAGACAAACGTGACTGAAAACATCGTACTACGTACATTTAGAAACCAAATTATGGAATATTATGAAACCTTGATGATGACACTTTGAGAGGGAACCGAACCCACATCCACTTCCACAAGTATACACACTCAAGTACAATCATTGATACTGGCTGCCGAAGAACTGCCGAAGAAGCCATTCGGGTTTTTCGTTTTCAACACAAATGTGACATTTCTTTACAAAATTGACATCGAGGGTTTTAAAAAGTTTCAACAAAACTAAAAATGCCTCCAGTGGGATTTGAACTTACAACAGCAGCCATCGCTTGGATTCCTAACTGCCTTACCAGGAGCGGATCCAGAACTTCTCCCAGGAGGGGGTGCCAACCCCTAGCCAGGGGTGCCGACCCAATATATTAATAACATTTTCTGAAAACCCTATGAAATTAAAGAAATTTTGGTCTGTGGGGGGGGGGGGCGCATGCCGGGAGCGCCCACTTAGATCCGCCACTGCTTACCCACTCAGCCACAGGGAAACTTGTTGAACACAAAATCCTCAAACTTAAGTTGGATCATTTACAGAATCAATAGAGCATGACTTTATAAGGGTCTGAAAATCTGAGACTGCCATAGACTGACAGATTGGCTGAGTGGGT
>JBCAUG010734420.1:7612-26299 GCA_038406175.1 Haplosyllis leylae | reverse complement strand
CCCCCCTCGGCTGTGACTGAGTACCCCCCCCCGGCTGGGACTGAGTACCCCCCTCCCCCCAGCTGGGACTGAGTACCCCCCCTCCCTGTTAACAGACAGACACCTGTGAAAACATAACCTCCCTCCGTAATACGTACGCGGTCGGTAAAAATGCAAATCAGGTGAATTCACACGTTTTTGTTCAGCGTTGGTACCATGTTTGGTATCATTGGGCATCTCTTTCATAATTTTTGACTCATTTGTAGGTCGAATGGAAATATTTAAAGGATTCGTTAATGACAGTGAATACTTGGTGAGGAAATCAACAGCGTTTTGCATGTTAATTCCTGGATTTAAATCATTGTGTGGTGATGACAGATTAAGACTTTTGAAAAGTATGTAATTTTGTTTCAATTATCGTATTAATTATCATATTATCTGTTTAAAATCAGAATGAAAGAAAGCAAGTAGTTCCGCCACTACGTGGTCAGAGATCGTAGTACTAGGTGAGGTACCCATAACTGTAATACATATGATTCCTTTTGCAGTTGCGCAACTTGAGGAAATAATAGTTGCGTTGTATCCTGTTCATTTCCTGGAAGAAAGGATCTGCGTTCTGCCTTCACTTAAAGTTCTCAGCATGGATTTTCTCATGAAATTTTTCAATAATGAGGTGAGTTTCAAAAAAATATAGGATGTGTAGTAGCTAAACCCGGAGTTTACAAATTTTATATTCGTCGTTTTGAGAGTGATATAAATTCTTGTATTGTTTCAGAACGTAGAAAACGTGTTCAAAATGACGAGGGATATTCAAGAGTTGTATTTAAATCAACGAGAAAATGCACTATTTGCTGCTTTGGTAATAATAAATCCAGGTAGATAATGCTAAAATGTTTTTATTGTTATGATAAATAAAAGGCCACTTAACTTGTTTTCTTCCAAAAAGTCTTACTTTGATTGTGCTGGACGATCATGTTTACTAGCTGCGATAAGTCATTTCGTGTATGTATAAGGATGCAAGTATATTAGAGCGAAAGCGACGTCGCTTTGGAATGGATACATAGTTTTTCGAGTTGTATGTTTATGTTGGGTAGCGGCAAAGATCTAGGAGAGTTTTCGCTTACGCTTTCGCTTTCATTCCAATACACAATTACGTAATTCCATCTTAATATGTCTTTAGAGGAATACTGCGCAACACATATGCGCGCACTAACCCACTACTAGGTGGAAGACAGGATCTCAAATAAAGTTGCCTTGATTTTTTTTGTTTTGGCAGCGAATTGTGTAACAGAGGAAGGGAAGAATATATGCACGACTCTTCGAGTGTACACAGCGCAGTGTTTGGGAAGAACATTAGCCAGGAGAGTAACCCAAGACAAACTGGAAGGTTTGTTGAGAAAAATTGTGCAGATCGTTGCTAAAATAGCTGAGTTTTCCAAACAGTTCAACAAAGATGCCGAATCCATTGCGCTTCATAGGCTACCTGGAACATCGCCAATTATGGTTGAAATGTTCAATAAAGACTTTCATATTGATTCCAGATAAACCTTTCCACGGAAGGGGGGGGGGGGTGGGGGGTAAAATACGGATCTACGTCGGTTTGAGATATTTATACGTTTGCTAGCTCACATAATTATTTTTCTCTGTAAAATTAACAGCGTATTTCATTCTTAACATGTATACTATCTGCCAATTAATAATATACGGTTTTCACGGCTTGCTAAAATTTGTGTGGGGTCATCATCGTTAGACTATTTTGGACATAAGCTGCGTTCAGATTACATTTTAGTTATCCAAATTTCACATTGGCTGGCATGGTTTTCCCAAAAGTTGCTAGATAATATCGATGTTTTTTAGTACACTGCCAACAGGTAATCTGTGAATTTAAATACATGTGCAATTCCCACTGCATTTGAAAAATTGATCGTCGAGTATGTTTTTGATGCAGTTAAAAAGTGAATATAATGTATAGGGGAAGTTGTTCTGGATGTCAAATGTCTTAAATGGAGCTGTGTATTAATATCGATATACACTGCGTCCTGCTTACTGCGAGTAAATTAATTTATTGAAATTTGCCCGTTGTAAGCGGTTGTGACTGTAGCCAAACTTTTAGCATCCATGTCAATCAAAATTTTGACTGGGAAAAATTGCTCGTTGTAGCCAGGTGCTTGTAGTAACGGAACCCCATTAAGTGGGACCTTGTGTATTACCAACTTTAAGGAACATTTAACCGATTTTGTGTTTAATTGTGGCATTGTAGGGTGTAAGGGTCCTCCAATGAACCGATTAGTAGTTTCAAAAGTACGAAATATATGGTCAGTTGTTACATCCCCTCTGCATAGTGCACCTGGGGCAAGGGTCTGTGGTGCATGTATAGTGTATTTGAGTACTCCCACTGTCTAATCAACATCCATCTGTCACATGCATACATCACCCCACCTTTGAGTAGCCAATCAGGTCCCCTTGTGATGGCTTCATTGGTACATAGTTGTAACCAATCACAATATAGGGTGAGCACTGAGGTATAAGTGATATTTCTACTTGTTCCCCCTTGGCCCTAGGTGTAGTGTGTGACCCAAGTGAGCAGAAAGTAGTTTCTTGTGAGTTACCTGTCCAAATTAGCTCCTGGTGTACAGGAGTGTGATAAATACCCCTTGTTGGTATAGGAACCCCTTGGGACTAATCTTTGTAGTTGGCTTAATATGTCAGTTGTTGGTCTGGTCTGCGTCAAACAGATAATAGATACATGCACCACAGAGCCTTGCCCGAAGGGTACAATGCAAAGGGGATGTAACAAGGGTGTGTATGCCCAGGGAAGTAGGACTGCCAAAGCAATCACCAGACTGTTAAGTACCACATGTATTTTTGGCAGGGAATTCTCGAGTAAGGGGAACTGAAATCCTCTGAGGGTAAGTGCGGCTGTAATCACCCTGTGGTAACTTATAAAGCTGCAGAACATTAGTAACTGTTGAATTTGTTGTAATTTGTATGTAAACTATGCCTAGCAGTGAGACTGTCAGAGCTGATTATTCTGAACTGGACTGAAATTCCCCCAGGGTGATCCAGTGACCTCAGTGAAACTGTGGGCAATGGCAATGCATTATGGTGGTCCATTGACCAATAGCAATGTGTTCTAAATGTCATTTGTCCAAATAGAGTGCAAACTAAATTGCCATCATTAACTTCAATGGGCCTGGAGGGCAAACTTTATCATTCAAATACTCAAAAACAGAACCGTGAATCTTTTTCAAACTTCACTGAGTTATTCCTACTATCATTGTGGACAATTTGTGATAAAATTGTTTTCATTCGGTCAATTGAGTACAGCAAACTTAAAAGTTCGTTCACATTGCTAGATGTAGTATTTACATAAATTTTTAGTGATGGAAAGCGTTAATCCGTGAATACATTCAAGTTACAAAATTTGGTAATGTCTGTACACCCCAAACAAACATTTGGAAAATCGTTTAGCCAGAAATATACACTACAATTGACAATTCTCGAGTGTGCCGAACGTTTATTTTAACATATTTGCGGTAACTGTAGAAAGTACATCGAAATACGTAAACGACCATTTGAAATACTAACAACATTGTCATAGCCAGAATCCGGTAGCACTAAGCGACCCCGGTTCATCATGTCTTAAGTACCGAGCAACCATAATCCTGACCATGCAAATTGACCAACAATTGGGAAACAGTCATGCATGAATGACCTACCCACTGAGCGCCCTTTGTCAGGGTGCAACACTCGCTGTGATACTTGTTACTTAAGATACTCATTGGTCCCTTTGGGCATGATTTTATGTATTGCACCATGAACCTGTAACTACGAATAGAAGTACTACAATAAATATCTACTGTACAGATACCTCAACCAATGCATTAGAGTTATCACTACAGTCTGCCAAGACAATCACACACGCAGATATTGGTATGTCGAACGTATACGGAAGATACCTAATATAACCGTATCAAGAGACGTATCAAACATCAAAGACAAAGAGGGCAAATAGTCATTGACAACATTACAACAGCAAACTGTATCCCAATGAAAGGTTTTCGTCGTTTATATTCAAGTTGTTATCCATATTATTTGTTTGTGATTGATTGGTGGCTCGTTTAGAGTCGCCTTAGTGGTTGATTGAGCCTTTTTGCCCCAAAATTTTGTGCCCATGGTGGGGACCTACGATTGCCATTTACTATTCTGTGAAAGTAGATGAAGTGGTGGTGATACTCAAAGGTGGTGGGGACACCTTAACCCTACAGGCTCTAATCAAATATGTTTGAATTTCTGTACTCACAGGTGGTTGGGACCCAAAAACCTAGTTTTGAGAGCCCTTGCTCCCTTTGCACCAGCCTTCTCACCCTTCGCACCTTGAAATATTTTTGCCTGTAACTTCCTTAATAATGATCCGATTTTCAATCTGCTTGCACTGTTGGATTTGTCTCAGTCTTTTCTATCCAAATCACAGCCCTTGCACCCATTTTTACATACCCTAAACCCTAGTATAGAATTTCAATGATCTAAAATGCTCTATACTAGGGTTTAGGTTATGTAAAAATGGGTGCGAGGGCTGTGATTTGAATAGAGGAGACTGAGACGAATCCAACGGTGTAAACAGATTGAAAATCAGACCATTATTAAGGAAGTTACAAGCAAAATAAGTTTTTGAAACCTAGTCCTTTGTGCACAAATTTTTTGGAGGTGTTAACTATTTTGATAAACTTTCACTCAGCTAAAAGGAATGGCTGGCACTGCTAGAGGTCCATCCACATGCAACGAACCACCAAGTGAAACTTTCACTGCCTGACATTTTACTATAAGTCATTCACGTCTGGTATGCTCATATTTACTGTGAAATGATTAATGCAAAAAAAAATCATTCCTTTATTATCAATGTGTTTTCAGTTCAGTTTGTGGACGTTTGAAACCAAATTTGAAACGATCTCAGTGAATTTGCATCGCATAATAAATTCTAGATTTATATATAGATCTATTTACAAATATCATTAATATATATTGAAAGGAACTTTGAGGCTCTTCACTCTTTTGGAGCTCTTTGATCTTCATTAAAAAGTCTTCCGTGAATCTTCCGACTTGCTAAGTGCATTCACATGTTAACTCAAGGTTTGGCATTGCGGGTTTGCAGAGTTGGACTCTTTGAGAGACAGACAAACTGCGAGACTTCACTCGTTTATGACATTTCATTACAGCGATAGGATCCCCCTGCTTACTCTACAGTCTGCTATCTCATCACTGCAATAGCACATCATATGAAGGGACACTTCAAAGTTGCTTGACTTCTTATTATTTGACATTAAATCAAACCATTGGTTTAGCAGAGGTTCCGGTTTGGTCATATCGTTGATTGGAAATAAACTGTAACTATCTCAAAAATTTAAGACCTTATTGTGGAAAGTCTGCAGTACTATTTACTTCACGATATCCTTATCACAAGCTTTTGAAGTTTAGCAGTTCTAGAGGCCAAATACCTGAGTGTTCACAGTCAATAAGCGAATATGACAGGGAACCTTTTCTGTGGCTTTGGGCTATACCTTCCATGATAATGTCAGTGTGTGTGACCCTGCACATCCATCGAGGACTATCAATAATAGAGAAGTGCCTGCTTTTCTCAAGCTCTTGCATGCCCAACTGACCTTTCATAAGGAAATCATGGCAATGTTAAATCAGATAAAAGAAAGATCCATATCTGTAAAAAATATAGAATTCCTATTCTTTCCAGATGCAAAAGTAGAGCTCATTTCCAAAACTTAATGGATGAAAGTTGTGAAAGGAAACTGCATTGATAACATATTTCATACCTGTAGTTCTTATTATAGTAGCAAGTAAAATTTTGCAGTTAATAGATATGATAAATTTATTGCAAACACGAGCCTTTGTGGCCGGGGAAGGATGCTATATTCTTTATTTAAACACTCTTATCTCTGAGGTACTCGCATACCAAACCGGAATTGGAAATTACAATGTTTTCTCTGCAACTGTTTGCATTCCTAAATTCTCCTGTGCCTTTGCCTACGGAAAATGGCATTTCGGAAACACTTTTTTCAGACGAAGTGATAACAAATGGTAACTTCTACCTTCCGTTGATTTCTTCCAATCCCGGTGATTTACATGTTAATTGCTCCTCAGCATGCAACACACACAGCTGGCTTTCATATCTCACATGGGCATTTACCGCATATAAATAACTCCCCATATGGGTCCAACACTCAATTGCTCTGCATGATTTGTTAAACAGCTTGCAGGTTCCCAAGCAGCTTAACTAAATCTATACGTATCTGATACCAATACATGGCAATCTACTTTCCAGAGTATTTTAACACAGTCAACCAACGAAGAAGAGAAGAGCTGTCTCCTGCATTCCCACACACTTTAATTTGACACAGGGTTACGAACCAAAGTATCTTTTAGTGAGTTAGTTTCGGGTTGCATCATTTTTGCAGCAATGTTAATGTGCAAACAAAATCAGTTCAGTTCAGTTTAAATGCATTACCCAAGTGTTATCTGATATCCATCAAAATACGCAAGGATAATGTAAGGAGGAAAAGAAGTGAACAGGAAAAAGCTACATGTTTCTATCACCAATAAGTAGGGCAGCAAATCCATATGGAATTCATCTTTTGACCATAAAGGGCATCAAGCATTCGAGTTGTTAACAAACACACAAAATTGGCAGTAATGGCAATATTTCCATTGGGATATCCTTAAATTATCTTTTGTTCCTGCACCACTTTAATCTTGGACTTAGATCATCTAGTCAGAACCAACAGAACATGACCATATGCAGATCTTAGATATCCTAAGTAACACATGCCTCAATGGCTCAGAGAGCACAGTATCAGATCCAAGTGGCTGAGGTCCTAAATTGAATGCTTACTGAGATAACATGCTGGTTTTTTGTTTTCATGTAGTAAAAGCCTGTGATGCCAATATTGCCATTATTGCCAACTTCGGCTAATTTGTGATAAACTCGAATGATGATATTTATTTATGAGTGGTTGATAATAGATTATATTTACTTGCATCTGCTCAGAAAAAATATTTTGCCAAAAGATCTGTAGACGGTAAATGTCACTCAACCTAGATTGTGAACGAACAAGAGGTTAATAGTTTTACACTGTGCTCGGTAATATCAAAGTCGCATAGTTCTTTTTTAGGCCAGGTGAATGACGTTTCCTTTTACAGACAGAAACCATAAAATTAGCAATTTACTGTGAAATGAGTCAAATTTTGGTTCTACATGTATAAGTTGACGTTTTCGCACTGAACTGGAAAAAAGAAGAAAAGTGGCGTGACTTTTGAGACAACAAATTCTTTAGCTAGGATTACAAGTTAAGGATTTCTCTATCCTGTTTCCATTAAGCGCATTTGCATGTCAAGTGATGGTAGGCAAATAACTGCTTCACCAAGAGGCCCCGATCCCACTGTCTGGCTGTTGGCACTATATATCAAGTCTGTGTATTTGTCCTGATCTTGACTAATTATTTAATTGCAACAACTGTACCTGGATTATTTTGGTATTAATATGCAACAGTAACAACCTGTAGAAGGAATACAACTATCAAATCAATCGTTATCAATTTTTAATACTTCCTATCCAGAATATATCACTCTTGGTTCACTGAATCGATACGTAACCGTGATGCGATATGAAGGTCATTTTGTCCTTATTGATCTGTGTCAAAAAGAATAATACAAAGAACAATTGTTCAGTAACCAGTAACCAACCCTTGATGATGAATGATATGATACAGTTAATGATTCAATCATAGATATTGTATCATTAGATTCTATACTTTTCCTACTTTTCACCTTTTACCTCTCTGAACTAAAATTAAACTATGATTGGTGGATTTAATGATAGCAAGTTTATGGAGCATTGCATATTTGTACAATTGATTGGGATCCTAAACGGCTACTTGAGTAAATATAATTTACCTTCCTCAGCTAAAAATGTGCCGAGAAATTTTAAATTTAAGAAAATTGGTCTCAATCAGGTTGACAGAAGAGCGACTGCATTATATCCAAATTACTCTCACACTAACCACTGTCCTGATTTTGGTTTCCTGGTTTGTTTTTCACAGCCATTTCTTTTTTCCCTTAAGTCTCAGCCTGTCAATAGTAATTTTGATGCTTGAGTAATTCCTCTGTAGATATTACATGCTTACTCCACACACAATACGAACAAAAAGCATATCCATAACGAAAAAAGGAATCGAGATCGGACGTTGATTAAATAATAATAATTTGCAAATTAATTTCATGTGGGGAATTATAAATAAAAAGAAAACCAGTTATATTAAAATTTTTCAATAGAACTCTCGTCAGAACTGTAAATACCTTTCTATTTCTGCTGGATCTTTGCTTTCACATTCTCTTATTTATCAAGTGTGAAACTTCAGTTAACAATGGTAGGAAGCAGTAACTTAATGTAAAACAGGTTTTTTTTCTTCACGGAATATGGCATTTGCTGCACAATTCCTTGCCCACGGAAACCATACCGGTCGTATTATATCACAGAGAGACCCTCATCGCATACAAATCACCATTCAGTGTAAAATATATTGAATTGCATTACATGATTCGGCAACTACTGCAAATTGGCTTCAGATACGATTTGCTCATAAAGCTCCGAGAGAGCTGATAGAATAATGCACTAGTGCATTTTGTCGACAAATGCACCAAAGATCTGGAACGATCTGTCCAGAGAGCGTTTGACGATGCTAATATTCATGTATTCGTATTTTGAGACGTTTCATATTTGAAAATGTTTGGATCTATGTTGTACACGCGTTTTTCCTCTCCGGGAAATCAATGAAATCAATTGGAAATGAAAAAAAGACAAAAAAGGTCGAGTCGACCGTTTTGAAACATTTCTTAGAAAGAAATTGGTGAATCTAAGTACTACCTTGATATTTGTTACTTTATTTTTCTTCAGCAAAAGACAAATTCAACTGTTTTCTTCCAATAAATACAATCAACATTAACAACTTCGGGATGTAACGTCACAGCCTGGCTAGTTGCTATGTGACGTCATGACATCATTGATAAACAGATCACCTGATTGGCCACCCACTCGCCGTGATACAGCCAGAATACTTATAAATCCAAAACGCCTGGTACTCCTATTCAATGACTAAGGCATTTAACAATAAGGAGGGCAAGAGAAGGAACCATTGGAATTCACGTCGTCTGGCTTGCGGGAAGCAAGCCATTGACCTCCAGACCATTTCAACCATTTATCTTTAGTGTATTGCAGTGTAATTTGTGCTTTTAAATAGTCAACAGGCAGCAATAGGTACATTTTAATTCTCGCTCCGTGCAGTGGAGAAACTCTTTTATTAGGTGCGCTGTGAGCTGGACTGGAAAGAGGCTATTTCAGGCTCTGACGCCAACATAAAATGCCTTTTCAGGCTAAATCCCACATTCAACTGTGCTGTTCTTTATTCACAAAAAACTCAGCATCATAAGTCACTACAGGAATCTTCATAGGCAAATTAAGTCCCATCTCAGCTTTAAGTCTCAAGTAATGTAATTATCGCAAACTTACAATTATAAACATGCTGTTTTAATGAGGTTGATATATTTCGTAAAGGGTTGCCTTTTGACTCCAATGTAACGTAGGATATGTTTCTAAAAAAATTAAACTATTTTTATTCATTCTGAGAAACATTTGTTCGCTTTTGTAAAAAGATTTGATCTCATTTTGAGGTTTCAGGGGAATAATTCAAACTTGCTTTACAATCCTTTTTCTGGTTGGAACTCATCTATCACAGGATTGCATCTGTAATCATGTACCGAAGATAACTGATCAGATTTTAGTCACATGTTGGTTCTCGGTAGCTTTACCTGTTCTTCGAGTAAGTTTTTTCTCTATCAATGTCTACTCCATTCTTTCACTTGCATTTGTTCCTGAAAGCTTTTTCAGAATGCATGCACTTTTTGTTTGAAGAGTATAGATCTAAGAAATTACCGTATTTGCCACATTTATTCAACTTTATTAATTAGTTAAGCAAGTACTAATGAAAGTTATGTACATATAATTGTCCCTACTGTTGTTTTCTTTGCCTTTCTGCGATGAAAGAAACAGTACACCATGTCACAGATTGGGAGTTGTCAAATATAACGAGCTGCTCATTCAATGTCCAATGCCCAGGCCTACTTGTCCCAAGAGAGTGTTCTGAGCTTCATCTGCCTGATCGTTTACCACAGAAGTTTGTATTGATAAATCTCAGGAACACCTCTAACCATCTGATTGATAGTCTAAGAGATTTTGACATCCTTACATGCATTTGTACCTAAATGAACCAACGCCAAACCTTCCCTCTGATATAGGGTATTCAAATATGCTATTTGGAAAATAATACAAAAAAGGAAACCAAGATTCCGGATAACAGTGAACATTCATCAACAGTTTCAATAGATCTAAATGTTCAAACACAGAAATAATGGTAGATAGGGAAGTCCCTTTGGAACTAGACAAAGGTATGTGTGCAATGAAACTAATTGCAAATTATGGCATCCTCATTTCCATTAAATATGAGCACTTCCTTAGATGTCTTCCTTTGCTAATTTAATCACAGATGATTAATCATTCAGAGAGGTTATATATTACACAGAAGGGCATAGCAAACTCGTGTTTCAAGCTCGCGATATTGCATTTTGCATAATCGTCTAGGAAACGGGAATATTTCATTGTACGAATTACATAAGACAACACCCATCAAAAGACTCATCACATTTCGTAGGAAATACCTCAGATTACAAATTGGCATTGCAGAGAGCTTGATTATCACTGATCACACCAATGTGCATGATGACAACGAACCAACACAGTCGCATTTAGATCTGGGCAGCACATTAAACATGCAAATAAGAAATTAGACTCGGTTTCTGAGAGTCTGATCTGAACCGAACATGACGTATGCTGCTTGTGATTTACAACCGGTACCTGTGATCCTCTGGTTTTCTTCTTTTGAGTGATTGTTGTGCTAATTATGGAAACCAGTTACATTCCCGCACATTGTCCCATGGAATTTTCTATTTTGTTCTGAAGAACTTCGTGGTTTATATGTAAAATCAACGTAAACCAAACAGGAAAATTTAATGTAGCTTCTTAATATGGGTTTGAAATTGAACATTTTCAAAACACATTGAAAGCATTGAAAAAATTAACATTTATATCAATTTTAAATAATTTGCTGAAACAGTCAAGTTTTATTGCATCAAATCACGAACGTTCGGAGGGGTAAAATTTTCGGCACAGGTTAGTAAACTAAGTGAGCCACAATGAAATAGACACAATGGCTCTTTAGAACTAAGTGCATCAGTGTAATGAAGCTGCTTACGCAAGTGCCTATAGGCAAGTAAGCCTTTGTCCTTCGCTCTACAAAAGGGTTCACCAAGTTCTTCTACCTTGCCACTGTACAATGAAAAGTGTGGTATTTAGCTTATGATAAGCCTGTAACAATCAGTTTAAATTTAGAAGCAATAACTGTAATTTGTCTTATTTTTTACACACACCTGGCAATCGCAATGGCAAGTGGTTTCAGTAATCACACGCGCTTCCTTTGCGAAGAAACGTACCTGGTCTATCTTCTTACCTGGACACTTTCCATTTAATTTTGCACTCAGTTACGGGTTTAGTCAATAACTATCCAACTATCAATGTACTTTACACACGCGGCTCCTTGCATCGTTGTTTTCCTTTGTTACAGTTGCACGAATTCAGCACCCTTACATTTTTAAGAATACATTAGGCCTCAAAACACTGACTGAAATGTCGTTTCCTTTTGTTTTTTATTAAGAGGGACGTGTCATGACAAATGTCTTCTGTCAGCAAAGCAAGCTGTGAGTGGAAAGCCTGGTTTGAATTATTCATAAAGACAATGGCTCAAAGACAAAGCTCTGGAAGTGTTACAAATGTAATTACCAAAACAAATAGGACGAACCTAATACATGTTAGCCACCAATTTACCCATTCTGGATTAGATATTGGGCATTCTGTCAATAGAACTCACTGGTAAATATTTCTTTTGTGTATTTGTTTTATGATGTACTAGATTTTCTTATAAGGAGCAATTGGTTCCCAATTAGATTCATCGACGTCCACAATTTTTACCGTCAATATTCCAAAGGAATGGGGAAGGTAATGTTTTCACAGGCGTCTGTCTGTCCATGGGGGGGGTACTCAGTCCCACAGCCAGGGGAGGGGTACTCAGTCCCAGAGCCAGGGGATACTCAGTCCCACAGCCAGGGGGTACCCTAGCCAGGGGGTACCTGGGGGGTACCCAGGGGGTACTCAGTACCACAGCCAGGAGGGGGTACTCAGTCCTACAGCTGGGAGGGTACTCAGTCCTACAGCTGGGAGGGTACTCAGTCCTACAGCTGGGGGGTATACCCAGGGGAGGGGGTACCTGGGGGCAGGGTACCTGGGGGGTACCCCATGAGTACCTCCCAGGAAATTTTTTTTCAAGTTATTTTTTCAATTTTTTTCCAATTTTTTTTCTTCAAATTTTTTTTCAATTTTTTTTTCTTTAAATTTCCTTGGCGGGACAAAGTCCCCCAGGATAGGTTTCCTATGTGGCGGGCAGTATGCCTCTTTGTATTCACGCAGGAGGACTTTCTTGTACAATAATGGCTTTAAAGGCATCTCCACTCGTGAAGATAGCAACACTGACCACACTGATGATTGACAGTTTTGATAACACAATGATGATATCAACAGTGATAAATTGATATTGAAACATTCCAATTAGCATGGTATTACTAGTAGTACAATAGTATTAATACTTGGATTTTAAAATATTATTATAATTGATTTAAAATGAAGTTAATGGACAGAAGCACAAAGTAGAATACAAATATTTGATTTATTTGTCATCATTGTTACATACCCAGAATAAGTATAGAACCCATTCATAAACACAGAATGCCTGGTCATTGTCACAACTTCTAAGCGTGAACAAGCATTACTGTTTTCAACTAGTGACAAAATATCTTGTTTATATATTTTGGTCCATACATATGTAGGTGTTATTTTGGAAACGAAATGAGAAATATAGATGAAATGACAAACAATGGTCTATTATGGGGAATATTTACAAGAAGATGAAAATAATGATGCATGCATTATTAGAGCTGTAATGATCAACTATTTGTTCTGGTCCAATTTCCATACGCGAAATGATTACATCTCTGACATTGCATGTTATGGAACAATAAGCATGTAAAATATGATTGCGGGAATTGTTTATGAGAAGCGTTTCCTGAAATACTGTCGTTTCCCATCTTCTAAAATTGAGTGAAAGAAAACATTGTGTAATTATGAAGTGAAGAGTATTGAAGTTCTCGTAATGGAAACTGTTTTCTTAATTGCTTAGGAATTCAAAATTATACCAAGCAAATAATGAACACCAAATGTATCATTTCAGTATCATCCTAAACAACATAAGGTATATACCTGTCACGCTATATTCCCCAAGAACATAAAATAGGCCCTGGAGGGAAATATTCACATCAGCTATGACTCTATTACACAGTAACCTTTTCTATTATATTACTGACCTACTGTCGGAAAGGGAATACCACATCGCCTTGATTTATTCGTGCTCTGCCTTCTAAATGATAATTCCACTGCAGGAACAACATACACTTGATCTTGAAGGGAAAAGTTCGTGTCAGTCACAGCCCATGACAATCCAATTTTTCACGATTTGCAAATCTATCAGATCTGACTGGAATAAAAAGCAAATTTTGTAATTTAAAAATTTTCAGTAAGGATTACTTAAAGTAACTGGCCGTATGTAGGATGTACATCTGCAAAGCATAGTGTAGAAATTCACTAAAACATCTGAAAGATCAGGGATAATTGCTTATCGTAAAAATACAATTGTAAGATGTATTAGATTCCTTTTTTTATGACAACTCTAAATCAAAAACTCAAGACCACGTATGAAGACTAGGGATATTGTTAAATTTTAGTGAATACCTTAGCATTGAGTAAATTGGAAAGGCGTAAGTTGCCTTTCCTCTTTTTGATGCCTAAACTGTCTGCAAGTTAAGAACAAAAAGCACACTGTGCTGAAGCCATATGACATCGTCTCTCTTTGAAGGTAAACTGAACGTTTATCTGTATTTGTATCTGTATTGGGGGAAATTCACAGTTATGAAGACAATAGTCTCTGTGGAAATGTCTGCAGCTTTCCAGGTATAATGAAGACTATGACAAACTGCAATCTGCTTCAGACTCACTCAATGCATAATATAGTGGCCCGCAATTTCCCTGTAGGGATATAAACTAGTGGGTCTGCATTTCAAATGTTCCATTGGTTTCCAAATCAAGATAAATGACTATGTTTGAATAATGCTCATTGTAAAGTCTGTAATCGCGTCATTTGTATCAACAACAGTATGATGAAGGGATACAATGTTGAAATCTAGACAGCAAGATCACTTCCTTAAAATGTGAACCTACACCAAACGAAGATGCAAGCGTCTCTTTTGATGTTGTGCTGACGCCACAATTTTCTGCAAAACCAAGAAAAGACCAAAAGTGTTTATTCAAAGATTCACCAAATGAAATCTCCACAACTTGAATTCTTTATGTATTTTTTTAAATTTTCTTCCAAAACTTGTAAATACAGAATGACTGTGAATAATCAGCTTTTTCAAAACGTCATATCAGTATTCTTTGAACTTTCGCACCGAGGTGCTTTCAGTTTAATCCTCTGTCAATCAAAGGGTCAAAGAATACTCCATGCCGTGTATGAATTAATATGAATATCAATAAGGCCAGTTGTAGGCACGTGTCATACATCATGAGTGGACACAGCTTGCACGCCATCCCCCGACGGATTCGTGGTTCAAGCAGAAACTAAACCTTTGACCTGGTCGACACCAACATCTGGTATTCCATGCCACTTTTTGACACGAGGCAATCTGGAGTAATTACAGTAATAAATATCATGCGATATCACCGAGCAACCAAATTGGGTATGTGTAACTGTTAGCAGCTCCGGATTTATTTTCAGCTGCTCACAAAATCCACAATTTTAAGCCACATGAAATCTTTTACAATATTTACGTCTCTTCAGTGACTTCTCATAGTAATTATTTGGAATTTTTTTACAAATATAATAACACCAGCAACAAATTTACTTGGTTGTGTTTAATTTAGTTTGCTGCTTTCTATTCAAGTCTTACATATCATTTGCTATATATTTTCAAAAATATTTTCAAATATTTTCAACTCGAATGCAAGATCAGACTCATCCCTAAGTTTGCATTTTGATAACTTTGACTTCGTTTTTTGCTTTCCATTAAATTGCTTCACAAAGGACACTATCTCCGTGCTGTGTTGTGGCATAATTTTGCAGGAAAAACAGTTATCTAAACCATGGGAGCATAAAACACAAAGGCTGAAATTGACTTACATGAAATAAGCATTTATCCAGCCCAGGAGTGGAGAATATCTATCCTGTGGGATTTATGTGAATTTATTGTGCACTACAGAATACGCTGTCTGCAGGTTGCTCCCCTACCAAATAGCACCAAGTTAAAAACCTCACTTCTTTCCATTTTTATTTTCGCAGCAATAGTAGTTGATTCAACAAGTATTTTTATAGGAACAATTGCGCATGTCATATCCAAATGATGCCAACTTCAAACAGGAAGTGCAGTAGGTGAAGACACCTGCGACAACGAACAAGTTCTCGAGTCACTGCTGGTGCAACAAACAATATGTTACAGGCAAAGAGTACAAAGAACCCGCATTGCTTCTCTTTTAATTGCAAGACTGTCAGTGATTTCATGTGTAACATTGCATGCAGCTACGCAATCGAGAGACGAAGTATGAAGATTAGCCACACTATTTTTATCGCCATGGGGAATTGCACATCTCCTAATGTAATTTTATCAGGCTAATCGTCCGGATGAGCTATTTGTTGATCCAACATAAAGATATTAATCTTATATTACGACGTGTCATTTAATGGGCCAAAATACGCTATGTTGTGGATCATCATCAAATTGCCCTTTGGTCATTAATATTGACCACCTCTTGTGCCGCACACCATAAATGTCTTACCGCCAGACAATTAATTCGAGGTCGATACTCTCTTCTGTGCTTGTACTTGTAACTCGTTTACTTCGCAACCCTTGTTGTGCTTTAGTCTTTTTTCTATTCACTGGCTTGACCTACATTATACCTTCTTCCTTCGTGGAACAAGAACAACAAGCGGTTTTATGTGTTGTGTTGAAAATTCCTCAGCCTAAATAATGGCGTGACTAGTCACCTCCCACAAAGGTAGCACACACATTCGATGATAAATTAATATGGTTTTTATCAGGTGTAATTCATATCTTAAACATCGAACCTGTCAGTGAACAAACGATGATGAACGAGGGGCAATGCTGATGTTTGTTTTACGATATCTATCAGAATGCCAATCCAAGTTGGTCAATGATCCAGGAAAGATGGGCCAATTATACCGATGAGATTAGGTGTTTCTGAAGGCAATTCAAAGTGGATTATGTTTCCCTTAGCTGTCTCAATTTCCGTCGATTTCGTTTAAGATTTTGTGTCACTTAACAATTAATATGGCCTCAGCACTTAAGGTTTTCAAGATTAGAGTCGCAAAATAATCCGACTAAAACAACTTAGGCAAGCACAATGCTCTAATTATGAATCAATTTATCTGAAATATTAAGTATCAGTATCGGCTCATTCATTGATCAACGTGTAATCCTCTTCTGGTATAACAAAGGAATAAAATTGATGGGACATTAATTCTTGAAGCATATCTTTGAATTCGGTTTATAAAAGCAAAATTTCATCACAAATTGGAAAAGAGAACGTCCATTTAGTCAACACTCAGAAATAAAGTATTTTTGCAGCATGTTTTCCAAGATGCCTTATAAAGGCTGTCGTGTTTGGTAGTAGAAACACGCATTCCAAGTTCTAATTCCTGGATCGCATGTGCAAACCGTGTTACCTACATCTGATTCTGTAGTCCACATTTCCATTGCGACACACATCTGCACTAAGGAAACTGAGTGTAACCAGGTTAACTAATTTCACACAGTGTGTGATATGTGAGGAAAATAGCCTGTCAGGTAGAGTTAGAAATGAGATCTAATACCAAACAGGGAAAACCAATTGTTCAAGATGTCTCACCTGAACCGTCCTTCCTCTTCTAGAAACACACAAGATTAGTACGAGGCTACCAGATAATAAGATATTGGAGAAGTAACACTCAGATTTGAATCCTAAGGATCAATTGTTACACACAGGCTAGTAAGTATGGGGCAAACAATGTAAGCTGCATCCTGACTTTGAAATACAGATCACCAGGAATCCTGAAATGGAAAATCAGTGACTAACACAAAAGAATGATGTTTTCAAAGAACTAATTAAAATACACGTGTGTAGAGATAGAGCCTGACTACAAGGCATTAACTTGATTGGAATCATTGCAGAGTTTCCAGATTAATTCCTCGCAATGAGACGAGATTGAAGGCATCAATTATTGTGATGTTTCATCAGAATTCATATAACAATAAACGATGGTCGTTCTCCACATAGAGCTGAGAAAGTTCCATTCACTGACGCACAGCGTGACAGGGACAAGTTGCTTTCAAACATTCAGGTTGAAATCAAGAACTCTGCACAATAAACGTGTAAGGAGAGTTAAATATGAATGGGCTGCAATTGGAGGATTTTTTTCTGATTCAGAAAGCTTTGATCTCATGTTTTGGTTATGTCTGTAACTCCGCCATAAAACCAAAGATAAACTCCTTTTTAAAAGTCAAAGTTAAAATCATCTGGGCAAAATGGTTATGAGAGAGATCACGTAACGACAATTTCTTGAACCCGCCCTCACTCATGCGATGGGTTTTTTTTTTCAAAATAATTTTTAGACCAATTGGACCAATTTGTCTAATTAAAATTTCTGCATCTATGGCTAGGTTACTGAATTAGTGAGGTTATACAGGTAACTGTTTATGTCATCCAAATTGTTTTCTGATTTTGAGACTTACTGCAATGTAATTCGTAGTTCTGAATTGATTTTCAGAGCAATGTGATAGTTAGGCATCAGTAGGTTAGTAATGTAACTGTTAAATCATTTAGCTCAATTGGTCTAATTGGTGTATTTTGGAAAAAACGAATATCGTTTGCTTGTTTTCAAGATTTGTTACACATGTTACAAATTGTAACCAAAAATTTCTTGGAAGAGATTTTCTGACAAACATGTATCTTATTGCCTTATTGCTTAAACCATGATTAGCCGAATATAGTTACACTTTTTACCGCCCGCATTCCAAAGGAATGGGAAAGGTAATGTTTTCACACGTGTCTGTCCATCCACAGTGGGGGGTGGTACTCAGATCATACATGTAGCCAGGGGGTACTCAGTCTTGCAGCCAGGGGGTACTCAGCTGGGGGGTACTCAGCCAGGGGGGTACTCAGCCAGGGGGTACTCAGCTGGGGAGGTACTCAGTCTCACAGCTGGGGGGTGGGGGGGTACTCAGACTGGGTCCCTTCCCCCCCGGGAAAAAATTTTTTTGGAATTTTTTTTTTTAAATATTTTTGGAACTTTTTTTAATTTCATTTTTTTTAAAAAATTTTTGGGGGAAATAAGTGCCCCAGGTTAGGTGTGCTATGTTGCAGGCGGTATGCCTCTT